>JANEHU010003218.1:0-50618 GCA_027563435.1 Nasonovia ribisnigri | reverse complement strand
TTTGAAGGAGCAAGAAAAAAATTAGAAAAAAAATTATGGCACCATATGTTGTTGATGTTTAAAATTTTTTTTAGAAATATCTACAAGATTTAAATTGATAAAAAATGTTTGAAGGGGAACGTGGGAGCCCGCAGGCAAACAGATTTGAAGGAGCAAGAAAAAAATTTAAAAAAAAATATGGCACCACATTTTGTTGATGTTTAAAAAAATAGTTTAGAAATATCTACAAGATTTGAATTGATAAAAAAAATTTTGAAGGGGAACGTGGGAGCCCGCAGGCAAATAGATTTGAAGGAGCAAGAAAAAAATTAGAAAAAAAATTATGGCTCCATATGTTGTTGATGTAAAAAAAAATAATTTTGAAATATTTATAAGATTTCAATTGAAAAAAAAATTTGAAAGGGAACATGGGAGCCCGCAGGCAAATTGATTTGAAGGAGCAAGAAAAAAATTTAGAAAAACAAAATATGGCACCATATGTTGTTGATGTTTAAAATTTTTTTTAGAAATATCTACAAGATTTCAATTGAAAAAAAAAATTTGAAAGGGAACGTGGGAGCCCGCAGGCAAATTGATTTGAAGGAGCAAGAAAAAAAATTAGAAAAAAAAAATATGGCACCATATTATGTTGTTGATGTTTAAAAAAACAGTTTAGTAATATCTACAAGATTTAAATTGATAAAAAAATGTTTGAAGGGGAACGTGGAAGCCCGCAGGCAAACAGATTTGAAGGAGCAAGAAAAAACTTAGAAAAAAAATTATGGCACCATATGTTGTTGATGTAAAAAAAAAATAATTTTGAAATATTTATAAGATTTCAATTGAAAAAAAAAATTTGAAAGGGAACGTGGAAGCCCGCAGGCAAATTGATTTGAAGGAGCAAGAAAAAAATTTAGAAAAACAAAATATGGCACCATATGTTGTTGATGTTTAAAATTTTTTTTAGAAATATCTACAAGATTTCAATTGAAAAAAAAAATTTGAAAGGGAACGTGGGAGCCCGCAGGCAAACAGATTTGAAGGAGCAAGAAAAAAATTTAGAAAAACAAAATATGGCACCATATGTTGTTGATGTTTAAAATTTTTTTTAGAAATATCTACAAGATTTCAATTGAAAAAAAAATTTGAAAGGGAACGTGGGAGCCCGCAGGCAAATTGATTTGAAGGAGCAAGAAAAAAATTTAGAAAAACAAAATATGGCACCATATGTTGTTGATGTTTAAAATTTATTTTAGAAATATCTACAAGATTTAAGTTGATAAAAAAATGTTTGAAGAGGAACGTGGGAGCCCGCAGGCAAACAGATTTGAAGGAGCAAGAAAAAAATTAGAAAAAAAATTATGGCACCATATGTTGTTGATGTAAAAAAAATAATTTAGAAATATCTGATTTAAATTGATAAAAAAAATGTTGAAGGGGAACGCGGGAGCCCGCAGGCAAATAGATTTGAAAATTGATAAAAAAAATATGGCACCATATGTTGTTGATGTTTAAAAATTTTTTTTAGAAATATCTACAATATTTAAGTTGATAAAAAAATGTTTGAAGGGGAACGTGGGAGCCCGCAGGCAAATAGATTTGAAGGAGCAAGAAAAAAAATTAGAAAAAAAAAATATGGCACCATATTATGTTGTTGATGTTTAAAAAAACAGTTTAGTAATATCTACAAGATTTAAATTGATAAAAAATGTTTGAAGGGGAACGTGGGAGCCCGCAGGCAAACAGATTTGAAGGAGCAAGAAAAAAATTAGAAAAAAAATTATGGCACCATATGTTGTTGATGTAAAAAAAAATAATTTTGAAATATTTATAAGATTTCAATTGAAAAAAAAAATTGAAAGGGAACGTGGGAGCCCGCAGGCAAATTGATTTGAAGGAGCAAGAAAAAAATTTAGAAAAACAAAATATGGCACCATATGTTGTTGATGTTTAAAAATTTTTTTAGAAATATCTACAAGATTTAAGTTGATAAAAAAATGTTTGAAGGGGAACGTGGGAGCCTGCAGGCAAATAGATTTGAAGGAGCAAGAAAAAAAATTAGAAAAAAAAAATATGGCACCATATTATGTTGTTGATGTTTAAAAAAACAGTTTAGTAATATCTACAAGATTTAAATTGATAAAAAAAAATTGGAAGGGGATCCCCACGTTTTACAGCCTGCAGGCAAATACTTTTTATGGAACAAGAAAAAATGTTTAGAAATTACTATGGTACTAAGTTGGTATTAGGCTGTATTTAAAGTTTTCAATTTTACTGGTACAACGCTAACTGGCTGGCATTAAGGACGTGGTTAAATATTATTATAATTAGTTAGGTTATGATATTTTACCCTACCCTTACCTAACCTCAACTCACTTTAAGAATAATATTTAAATATTTTCCTTCATTCATATGTTTACAATATCGAATACTCTGATAGTTAGTTGAAAAAAAACAATGCACAGCTCATGACCAATGATAATAGTTGCCTATCATCACCATAGCTCCAACTAACTATAGAATTACCTAAGTAACCTCCTTATGACTTATTAGGACACTTTGAATAAAAAGATCCTGAGTTGTTGCCGACCTTAAGTGTTTTTTTATCAAGTTGAGCCGTTGGTTGCTGACTTCTTAGAGCACCTTAGATCATATACCATGGCCAGTTTACCCGTGTAAACAATTTGAAGCACACATAAGCTACGAGTCTCTGACATTTTTTTTTGGTCCATATCAATTCACATAATTAAACTTGTGTGATTTCTCCTTCGCACATGTAGAGACCATTGTCAGAGACCATTGTTACTAATATGTGCTGCAGTTTATCGGGATAAGGGCCCATTCATAGTATATGATCTAAGGTTGCTACATTAACTGTGATCACAACTTGAAAGTATGATTGGATGTAAATATTGTAAAAGTAATAATTATATTAATAATTTATCAGCATATATCGTCTCCGTCTTACAAGTGGGTATCAATTTCAGCAGATCATATAATTTTTAATATTGGTGATATTATTATTATTTAAAACTAAGAATTTCAATGATAACTGCTGAATTAATGTTTAATTTTTTTTTTTGGACGTGTTAGACACACTTGGAGACAACACATGTTGGTGAAAACACTTCTTTTAAGCAACATTTTTAATTTTTTAGATTTTTTTAGCTTCACAAGGTTTTTAAAATACTAGGAAAGTGTTGATATTTAGAGCAACTTTATAACGTATTCGAATAACTTTATTTTATACTTATATTGGGGACGGTGTAGCCGAGTGGATAAGACGTCGGTTGCGACGCGCACCGTCGCAGGTTCGAACCCGCTACCGGTAGTTTTTCGCTCCGGGCAAGTCACGGTGTCTGGAGTGATAGACTGCCATCCCCCTCCCGGGCATGGCAGAAACCTACGGGTGCCCAATAAGAATTCTGCCAAACACCCCACACGTGTAAAAATACTTATACCGAAGCATTGTCTGGAGGGTGGTCCTTTTGGTCACCCAGTGTGAACAAATATTTCTTCTTATAATACAAAAGCGCATCTCTGCCACCATCCTCTGATATTAAAAGCCCAGATTCGCAACAGAAAAATTATATTTAAGACAAAATTATAAATCAAGTAACCACAGTCTCTCTTATGTAACAATATTTCTGATTTCATTGATTTTCAGCATTTGTACAGTTAGGGAAAATAGAAGACGATATCGTTTCCACAATATTTTTCGACTAACACAATCATACATTTTATATATTTACCTAATATGTTAAAATATGTGTGTTTATGTGTGGCAAGGATTTGTTGCTAAAAATCCCGGGTGGTCACCCATCCGGGAGATAGCAACACCGGCCGATACGTACACTTTTTCGTCGTTTCTTCATTTTGAGTGTGGCCCCGCACCACTATTTTTTTTTTTATAGTCTCTTTTCGATAAATGTGAAATACTCAATCAATTTAGGTACTAAAGATTAATTTAGATATTTTGCAGACGGCATAATTTGAAAGAGAGACGGTATGAACTGTGCAGTACCTAACATAATATTGTCATTAATCATTATAAATATTCTTCATCAACTTTAATAAGTCAATAATACCTTAATTAAAAATCTATCATCTTACGATACTTGTTTCATGAGAAGATTCACCACCACTACAGATAGTACTTCTCACCAATATTATTGATTTTGATTTAGTGTATGCCTAATCCTACAAATAGACAATAATTGCTACCAATCATGTAACACCGTTTTATAGTGCTTAACCGCGGTTAAGGTTTTTCTCTTTTCTCAAATAATTTACTGGTTATTTGATTTAATTTTATAAATGAATTTGTATAGAATGTTATCATTCATTCAATTTAAGTTGTGTTAGTTTCATTTTTATCTAAAATCCTTCCATTTGTATTATATATGTAATATTTTTAACCCACATTTGTAATTATTTATACCAATTTTCCTTAAAGATCCACTATTATTTTTTTGTTTAGTAGTAACCATTATTTATACCAAGTATCCTAGAAGAGCTATACTTGGAGCGGAATTTGATTTTTTTAGATTATTAGTGTTTGTTACCCTCAGCTAATCAAAACTAGAATATATTAGTTAAATTAAACTCCTAAACCAAATGTACCTATTTTATGTGAAATAATAGTACCTAGCCTTCTACCTACAATCATTTTTTATGATGATATAAGTAAAAGCTCAAATTAAGCAATTATACTTATTACATTTTCCTAGTATTTTAACAGAAATTTTGAAGCAAAAAATATAGAATTACCTAGGTTTTACATATTTTACATATTTTGTGATAGTTTAAGTTTTAAAGAAGCATACATTTTTTTTTATATATTTTTTTTGTACTTAAATTTAAATAATTTTTTTTTCTACCTAAATTTTAATAATTATTTTTCATTTTTTTTTGTCTAGAGATTTCTTAGAATTTTGTTTATTTTTTTTTTTTTTGAATATTTTACATATTTTGTGATAGTTTAAGTATGAATAAATCATAAATTTTTTTACTACACCGTTACCAATATGCGTCTCATTGTACCCCGGTTTTCACTACTTATCATCATTACTTATTAGTAATTACATTTACATCCAATCATATAAATACCACAGTTAATGTTAAACGTCAACAATCAACAGCTTCATCAACTTGATGACACTTAATAGGATGTCTGATTTTTAGCGCACCACTTATTTCTCTCTCTGACCCACGCGCAACTAGGGGGTGGCTAAGAGAGGCTTAAATTAGCATCCCAAAACTTGTAATAGCCACCCACAACTATTCTACTAATTATTTTTTTTTCCTGGATTTTTCTTATTATTTTTTTCTTAGAATTTAAGCATATTTTTTCTACCTTTATTTTAATTATTATTAATTTTACTTGTCTGGAATTTTCTTAAAATGTTATGGCATTTTTTTTGAATTGAATATATAACATACAGTGATAATTTAGGTATAAATAAATAATAAACTTTTTTTTTTAAATTTATTAAATACTTAAATTTTACTGTTATTATTATTTTTTCTGGATTTTTCTTATTTTTTTTTTTTTTGGATTTTTCATTGATTTTAAGCATTTTTTTAATTTTTTTTTTTTACCTATATTTTAATTATTATTCATTTTTTTTTATATATGGATTTTTCTTAGAATTTTGTATATTTTTTTTTTTGAATATTTTACATATTTCGTGATAGTTTAAGTATTAAATCGTAAATTTTTTTTTAATATTCTTTTTATTAATTTTACTTTACTTAAATTTATTATTATTTTCTGTCTGCATTTTTATAGAATATATGCATTTTACTTGAATTAAATATTTTGCATATTGTTATATTGTTATGCTTCAATATTAATTAAATTAAATTATATTTTTATTTTTTTTGTCTGGAATTTCCTTAAAATTGTATGCAATTTTTTTTTTTGAATTGAATATTTTACATACCGTGATAATTTAGGTAACAATAAATAATAAACTTTTTTTTAATTTTTTTAGTACTTAAATTTTACTTATTTTTTTTTCTGGATTTTTCTTATTATTATTTTTTTTTTGGATTTTTCATTGATTTTAAGCATTTTTTTTTTATTTTTTTTTTCTACCTATATTTAAATTATTATTCATTTTTTTTTTTTTTTTGTATGGATTTTTCTTAGAATTTTGTATATTTTTTTTTTGAATATTTTACATATTTTGTGATAGTTTACGTATGAATAAATCATAAATTTTTTTTTTTTTTTATTAATTGTACTTTACTTAAATTTATTATTATTTTTTGTCTGCATTTTTCATAGAATGTTATGTTTCTTACTTGAATTGAATATTTTGCATATTTTTATGCTTCAATATTAATTATTTCATTAATTGTTTTTAAAAATGTTTATTACCTTGACTTTACTTAAAGTTATTATTATTTTTTTGTGTGTATCTGGATTTTTCTTATTTTTTTTATGAATTTTTGTTTGTTGTTCATATTTTGAATATTATTGTATTTCATATATTAATATATTTTTTACCTGGACATAACTTATTATTATTATTATTATTATTATTTTTTTGTCGCGCATGGGTCAAATATGGAATAGTGCGCTGACATCCTAACCGGCAACTGATCTTTTTATTCTATCTCATAAGAAGGTTAGTTAGATAAACCTATGGTTAGTTGAAGGTATAGTAATGATTGACGACTACCATCACCAGTCGTGAGGTATGCAGTGATCTTTTCCTACTAACTATGTATGTATTCGATATTGTAAACATAACAACGAAAGATAATATTTAAATATTATTCTTTCTTCTCACAACCTCTCTCACAACCTCTCTCACAAACCTCTCTCACAACCTCTCTCACAACCTCTCTCAAAAACCTCTCTCACAACCTCTCTTACAGCCTCTCTCACAAACCTCTCTCACAACAACTCTCACAACCCCTCTTACAGCCTCTCTCACAAACCTCTCTTACAGCCTCTCTCACTATCTCTCTAACAAATTCTCTCACAAACTCTCCCACATTCTCTCTCACAACCTCTCTCACAAACCTCTCTCACAACCTCTCTCACAACCTCTCTCACAACCTCTCTCAAAAACCTCTCTCACAACCTCTTACAGCCTCTCTCACAAACCTCTCTCACAACAACTCTCACAACCCCTCTTACAGCCTCTCTCACTATCTCTCTAACAAATTCTCTCACAAACTCTCCCACATTCTCTCTCACAACCTCTCTCACAAACCTCTCTCACAACCTCTCTCACAACCTCTCTCAAAAACCTCTCTCACAACCACTCTCAAAAACCTCTCTCACAACCTTTCACACAACCTCTCTCACTTCGTATTCACCCAAAAGAATAAATTAAAAAAAAATCATACCTAACTAATTTCTTAATTTTTATCACGACTTTATCGATAGCCGGAATTGTGTTGTACCAGTAGTTACGATAAAAAAAATTAAAAAAGTTGCGGGCAATACATATCCTGATCAATTAACAATTCCTAATAAAAAAGAAAACTACTGAAAAAAAAAATTGGTACATACCCCGTGTCCGAATCAAAATCTGATATAAAACTGAGTCTTCGAAACATTGCAACGTTTACACATTTCAGTCTGCTTATGATAATACATTATTATTCCTAGTTGGCAAATTTTCACTGACGAATACCATCTCTGAAATAACACGCAGCCTGCAGTAAAATGTTCAACAATATTCTTATGACCTACACGTTACACATATTATATATTGTATGCATAATGTTTAATTTGGATTATACCTATACCTAACTATTATATTATGTTGTTAGTTTGTATTTTAGATTGATATTACAATAACTTGTTTTAGATTCTGAGCGGAGCGATGAATGTATTGATTTTACAATGATGTATGTTTTTAATTTATTTTTATTTTTTTTTAGTTTTTGTGTCTGTCATTACCTTTTAGGATACAGTAAAAATGCTTTGATTTTCTTCAACAGTACCTTTTCTGATAGAAAGTGAATCTAGTTGGTATGTTGGAAGGTCAAAAGTAAAAATTTCCTAGTAGTTTTCAAATGCGCCGTGAAAAACAAATGAAAAATTAAGGAAAAAACGGGAGTTTTTACAGACAACCAAATTTCGACAAAATCGATTTTGGTTATTGGTATAACTCTAAAAGAAATGACCGTAGATACATGAAATTTTGACTGAATGTTTAAATTAGTATTTTTTATACACCATAACATTTTTAAAATATTTTGATTTACCTTGAGCTGTTTACGGACAGTTTCATTTTCCAATTTTTTTAGGTTTTTTTTCTATAGATTTCTATAAAACTTTATTTGTTGGGTAAAAAAACTTGAACATTTAATACAAGGCTCCTAATATATTGTTACAATAATATATGAAAAATATTAATAATCCGTAGTCACAAATTTTTTTTATAAGCATTTAAAATTCAAATATTGACAAAATACGTAAAAATCACGAAAATGTGCAAATTAGTTTGAGTTAGAAATTCATAAAAAAATTTTGTTTTTAAATCTAAGATTTGAAAATATAACACACGATTTCTCATACGTTTTTCTAAGTTTATCAAAAAAAAAATATCTAATACCGTGTCAAATTAAATTTTTATCAGCGTTTGAAGTTCATATTTTTACAACATTGGATATTCACTCGATTTCTCATGTAGCGATTTTCTTATTTTGTTGTAATTCAAAAATGAATAACTGTAGATACCTACTTAAAAATTTCACCGTAGGTTTATATTAGCATTTTCTATACACCATACAATTTTGAAAATATTTTTTCTCTTTTTGAGCTTTAACGGACCATTTCAAATTTCAGTTTTTTTAATTTTTTTTATGTAAATACAAATAAATATTTATTTTTTGGGCCAAAAATCATAAAAATTTAATACAAGGCTCCTGATATATTGTTACAATAGCAATTGAAAAATATTAAAAGTACATAGGCACACATATTTTTTATAAGCATTTAAAGTTTGAATTTTGAAATAATTATTTAATAATGTTAATAATTAAATAATATTAATAATATTAATTCAACTTACCAGGTACCGTATTATAACAATTTCAATATAATTTAAAATATCCTAGACTGACATACCGTCTCCGCTCAGAATCGTTTTTCGTATACAATGATATTATATCATTGAATTCAAATTTAATACCATCCATTATAGTACAGTGATCTACTTGTAACCTACTGTACAGCGGAGCGACTTCCACTTGACTATCATTTTTTTTTAATTTTTAATATATTTTTTAGTATCTGTTGTCGCTATTTGGGACAGTAAATATATACAAATTTTCTTCAACATCTTCAAAAGGTACTTAGGGGGGTCAAAAGTAAAAAACTGTCCAGAAAAACCAACAAAAAATTAAGGAAAAATTGAGATTTTTTCGCAAAATCCGTTTTCGAAAAAATGGATTTTGTTTTTTAGTGTCCCTTTAAAAAAACACCGAATATAGAAGAATTTTCACAGAATATTTATATTAGCTATTTACATGCACAGTTGATATTACGGGGAATTAATGTAATGTAGTTAAGCGTAAGTCCACAACATTATTTTATGACCGTCTGAAGTCAAAATTTCGACAAAATTCTTCAATAACACGAGTCACAACAATTGATGAATCATTTAAAGTAAAACAATTATAAAAATTTTTAATTTATATCTTAGATTTGAAATTTTTGAAACCTTAAGTTTTTCATCATTCACCAAACAAAAAAAATGTTTACCTGAAAGTCATTTGCTTACAAACGTCTTTAATTAGACATCACATAGATAATCACTCGCTCAAATTAACAAATTCTCATATAACGGTTTTCTTAAATTGTTGTTATTCTAAAACTATTACCTAACTGCAGATATTCCAAACAAAGATTTTTATAAATAGTTCATACCATAACAAAAATATCCAAAAAACCTATTTTAAGTTCAAATTACACAAACCAAGATTAACATTTTTATTAATTTTGTTGTAATTAAAAAATATTATTCGTGGATATATGAAACTTTTAGAGTACATCATTATAATTTATATACACGATGATATTTTAAATTTAATTTTTTGGGAAAATGAATTTAACTTGCTGTTAAAGGTATTTACTGTAAAAATGCTTAGTCGTAAAATAAATTAGGTACTTAAATCACAAGAATATTAATTAAAGTCTTTGCTCAGAATCGTTTTTCGTTTGTTTGTTTGTAATATTAATAGTTTATACATGGCTTTATTTATTACTTTATCTATTACTAATTATAGTAGGTGTGTTTATTTTATTTCAATGAATTATAGGTACATAAATCAATTATTTTTAAAACATTGTGTTTAAGAAAATAAAAGTAAATGTGATTATAATTTGAGTTTTGTAACTTACCTATATGTAATAAATAAATAAATATAATAATTAAAGTGCATTTTTAGAGATACAATAGATAACGCATTAGTGTATGTAATACATTAATTACGTATGTGACTATACGAGTATATATTTATAAATAATTTTTTTAAACATTGTATTTAAGAAAATAAAATGGGGGTCAAGTGGATGTCGCTCCGCTGTACAGTAGGCTACAAGTAGATCACTGTACTATAATGGATGGTATTAAATTTGAATTCAATGATATAATATCATTGTATAAGAAAAACGATTCTGAGCGGAGACGGTATGTCAGTCTAGGATATTTTAAATTATATTGATATTATTATTATACGGTAGCTGCTAAGTTGAATTAATATTATTCATATTATTTAATTATTAACCTAAAATTATCAGTGATGCTATAAAAATATTATAATATATACTTTTACTCGTTAAAATTGATTTTAATATGTAATTTCGTCCAAATTTGAACTTAAAATGTCTGTAAAAAATAACTGTGTTTAAATATTTTTTAGATTTTTTGAATACAGTATGTACTATTTATTAGAATCTTTATTTTAAATTTTCAATCCTTAGTTATAAAAACTGACCATTTTATAATTGTTTAATTACAATGATTGATAATTTTCGAGATTTTGATGAATTTTGTCAAAATTCGAACTTTAAATGCTTATAAAAAAAATGTGTGCCTATGTATTTTTAATATTTTTCAATTGCTATTGTAATAATATATCAGGAGCCTTGTATTAAATTTTCATTATTTTTGGCCCAACAAATAAAATTTTATTGATATTAATAGAAAAAAAAACTAAAAAATTTGAAAACTGAAATCGTCCGTAAAAAGCTGAAAAACAGTCAAAATATATTCAAAATGATGGTGTATAGAAATAGCTTATATAGAAGCTTATATGAGAAATCGAGTGAATATCTAATCTTGTACAAATTTGAACTTAAAATGCTCATAAAAATTTATTATGACTTGCTTATAAACTTTTTTTTATTGATAAAATTAGGCAAACTTATGAGGAATCTTGTATTACATTTTCAAATCTTAGATTTAAAAAGAAAAATTTTTATGAATTTCTAACTCAAAATAAATTGCACATTTTCGTCATTTTTACGTATTTTGTCAAAATTTGAACTTTGATTACCTATAAAAAAAATTGTGACTACGGATTTTTAATATTTTTCATCTGCCTTTGAAACTATATATTAGAAGCCTACTATTAAATTTTCAAGATTTTTTACCCGACAAATAAAATTTTATTGACATTTATAGAAAAAAAAACTAAAAAAATTGGAAACTTAAAATGTCCGTTAACAGCTCAAAATAAGACAGAATATTTTGAAAATGATATGGTGTGTAGAAAATGCTTATATAAACATTCGGTCAAAATTTCATGTCTCTACGGTCATTTCTTTTAGAGTTATACCAAAAACCAAAATCGATTTTGTCGAAAATTGGTTTTCCGTAAAAATTCCCGTTTTTCCCATAATTTTTCATTTGTTTTTCCAGGCGCTCTTGAAAACTACTGGGAAATTTTTACTTTTGACCTTCCAACATACCAACTAGATTCACTTTCTATCAGAAAAGGTATTGTTGAAGAAAATCAAAGCATTTTTACTGTATCCTAAAAGGTAATGACTGACACAAAAATAAAAAAAAATAAAAAAAAACACATCATTGTAAAACCAATACATTCATCGCTCCGCTCAGAATCTAAAATAAATCTGATTACAATTAGGGTTTTGAAATGTACCTTAACTATATGAAAAAAAAATTAATAATTAATGTTGTATTCTTAGAAAAACAATATAGGTATAACGCAATCGTGTATGTATTACATTATTTAGATACGTACCTACACGACTATGCACGAGTATAGAAGTATATTTCATAAATGCGCACATGTCAGGATAGACTGTTGACCGTGAACATTTTTTTTAAGTGTTCATGATTATACGACCCTAATCTCTATGATATAGATATGAGGTGAAAAATAGAAGTTAAGTAGGTATGTTACAATAAATTAATAGTTATCTATATTACCATCTTTAAATTAAAATTGTATCTTATGACTTAAAAGTTATAACATGATTTTCTATAAATTAAACCAAAACGTTTATATCAATTTCAAGTACCTATATAACCTATAGGTATGTAATAAATAATAATAATTATAATAATATTCTACCACCGCGGGGACTAGTAAAACGACGACGGCGTTTGTATTATTCGATCTCGCGTATTTTATACATTTCGAGCTACGAACTAAAATATTCGTCTACAATACTTGAATAGCACATTTTTAGTGACATTTAATATTTCATTTAACTTTAAAAAGTAAATTTGGGAACCAAAAAAATATAAAACAAACTTACATTTAAACATCGAGTCTTTCGTTGGAATCCTTGACATGTGCACTGCGACGTCGCGCTCTGTAAACGCTCCTGATACATATCTGAAAATATTGTGATTTGTGAAAAATAAAACCATACGAAACGCAGTATATTTTTTGTTCATGTCAGTTTCGTTTATTAAAATTTTAGAATTTGTAATGGACTGTGTCTTCCACATCGACTTTGACAATTGCCATGGATAATAATAATATAGATATTGTATTAGGTACGTCAATATGATATTTCCAGGGATGTAATTTATAATGCAACTTTTCATATCAAAGAGTTCTGTATTTCTGAACAGTTTGATGTTGTATTGATATTAAAAGTATAGGCAAAATGAATTTAACCTATTGTTAAAGGTACTGTACAAATGCCTAGTCGTAAAATTAATTATTTAGGTACTTTAATCACAAAATTATTTATTAAATTCTTCGTTTGTTTGTATTTTAATAGTTTATACGTGGATTTATTCCTATTACTATTTATAGTACCTACTACCTAGGTGTGTTTATTTATTTCAATGATTATAGGTATATATTTATACATAATTTTATTAAACATTGTATTTAAGAAAATAAAAATAAATCTGATTACAATCAGAGTTTTGTGTTATACCTAACTATTGAAAAAGAAAAAAAATAATAATAAGTGTTGTATTCTTAGAGAAACACTATAGGGAATGCATTCGTGTATGTATTACATTATTTAGATATTATGTACCTGCACGACTATTATACGAGTATAGAAGTATATTTCATAAGTGCGCACGCGTCAGGATAAACAGTTGACCGTGAACATTTTTTTTTAAGTCTACATGATTATACGCCCCTAATCGCTCTGATATAGATATTAGGTGTACAATAGAAGTTAAGTATGTTTCATTAAATTAATAGGTATCTATTTATAATTTATAACTCATAACGAGAATGTATTGCCTATTTTAAACGACATAAAAAACTCATAGTTTAAGAATTTTAAGAGAATATAAATCCGACCTCTACTTATGACATAAGTTGAACATGTATTTCTATAAATTAAACCAAAATGTATATGTCTATCTCAAGTACCTATAGCCTATAGGTATATTCCTATTAATTATAATATTCTACGACCCGGGACGAATAAAACGACGACGGCGTTTGTATTATTCGATCACGCGTATTTTATTCATTTCGAACTCGGAACTAAAATATTCGTCTACAACACTTGGATAGCACATTTTTAGTGACATTAAATATTTATTTTAACTATAAAATGTAAACTTAAGACCCAAATAAATATGAAACAAACTTACCTTAAACATCGACTCTTATTCATCAGCGGAATCCGTGACGTGTGTCGTGTGTCCACTCCTCTGCGACGTTGCTCTGGAAACGCTTCAGATACATATCTGAAAATATTGTGATTTGTGAAAAATAAAACCATACGAAACGCAGTATATTTTTTGTTCATGTCAGTTTCGTTTATTAAAATTTTAGAATTTGTAATGGACTGTGTCTTCCACATCGACTTTGACAATTGCCATGGATAATAATGAAATAGATATTGTATTACGTCAATATGATTTTTCCACGGATGTAATTTATAATGCAACTTTTCATATCAAAGAGTTCTGTATTTCTGAACAGTTTGATGTTGTATTGTTATTAAAACTATAGGCATATTTTTTTTATTAATCATTAAGTAAAAATGTGATTATAAATAAATGTGATAAGTGGTTTAATAATTTAGAATTTTTAATCGACTGTGTCTTCCGCATCGACTTTGACAATTGCCATGGATAATAATGATACATTGGTTGCGTCAATATGATGTTTCCACGTATGTAATATAATGCAACTTTTCTTATCAAAGAGTTCCGTATTTATGAACAGTTTGATGGTGCATTGATATTAAAAGTATAGGCATATTTTTTTTTAAAAATCATTAAGTAAAAATGTGATTATAAATAAATGTGATATAAGTGATAACTTAGAGGTTTACAATAAACACGTCAAATTTACAGTACTGACTATAATACCACATTTTCATTTCTAAACAAAATTTTTAAAAATTAACAACCTGAAACTATATTAATTTTTTTATTGCACCTAAAAAAGTATTGGCCTGCGGGCTAACACGTTCCCCTTCAAATTATTTTTTTTAAGAATTCAAAAACTTGATATTATTAAAACAATTTTTAAAACATCCACAATCTGGTTTCAATTAAATTAAAACTATAGTAACTATGATAACCACTATAACTAGTTTATTGTAACTTGTATTTGTTATTTGAAATTTGAATAGGCACTATCAAATACTTTTAAGTTTTTGGCACTAGGCAGTATAGTTATAACTTGTGTCTTGTAAATAATAGTTTGAAGCAAACGTGGGAGCCCGCAAGCAAATACTTTTTAAGCAGCAAGTAAAAAATTATTATAGCTTAAGGTTGTTAATGTTAAAAAAATTTTGTCAAGAAATATCAAAATGATTTAAATTAAAAATGTGATAATAAATAAATGTGATAAGTGATTTTAAAAGTTAATATAAAGGTGTACAATAAACATTAAACACATCAAATTTACAATACCGAATATAATACCAACTAAATTTATAGAATTCCAAGTTTAACAATTTCACCTAATATTGTGGAGTTTAAAGTTAATAATAATTATTAACTTATTTAATACATTAGTTTTAATTGTATTGGGTATATTTTGTATTTTATAATGATGGGTGATTAGAATGATGTGTGTTTTTAATTTTTATTATTTTTTTTTCTTTTTGTGTCTGTAGCTTTGATTTTTAACTTCAGTATCTTTTCCGATAGGAGATTAAATTTAGTTGATGCAATCGGGAAATTTAAAATTCCCAGTAGATCACAAAAGTTGGGATAAACAAAAAAAAAAATTGAATAAAAACTGGTAGTTTTACGCAAAATTGGTTTTCGCAAAATCGTTTTGGTTTTTGGTGCAGGTAACTCTAAAAAATGTACCGTAGTCCATAGATATATGAAATTTTCACTCAATGTTTATATTAGCATTTTATATACACCAAAAATTATTTTGACCCTTTTTGTGATATTTATAGGCATAGAAAATTTTTGATTTTTAAGTTTTTCTACTTTTATCAAAAAAAATTTACTTAGTTTAAAATTATTATTTGTGGGTTCTTAAAACTTCTAAAGTATATTTTAATATACAAATATAATAATATATGCAATATGCAAAGAATATTAATTCAATTAACTATATATATAACGTATTAAAAATAACAATATAAAATATCCTAGTCTGACAAGCTCTGAATTATTTTTTGTATTCAATGATATTACCTACAATATCACTTAGTTCAAATTTAACACCATCTATTACAGTGCCCCACTTATTGTAACCTTCTGTATACAGCAGAGCGTCCCCACTTACCTGCTTATTTTGGTTTTAAGCTATTCAAGAATAATTTAAATTTTAAATTTCATCAGTTTATTTGTGCATATATATTCAAAATATGCCTAGGCGTAAAATAATTTAGGTAGGTACTTTAATCACAATATTATTTATTAAGTCTATTTGCTCAGAATCGTTTTTCGTTTGTTTGTTTGTATTTTAATAGTTTGTACATGGATTTATTTCTGTTACGAATTATAATACCTAGGTGTGTTTATTTTATTTCAATAAATTATATGTACATATAAATTAATAATTTTTGATACATTGTATTTAAGAAAATAAAAATAAATCTGATTACATTAAATTAGAGTTTTGTAATGTACCTATCTATATAAAAAAAATAATATATAATAATTGATGTTGTATTCTTAAGGAAACAATATAGGTAATATATTTGTGTATGTATATTACATTATTTAGATATGTACCTAGTACCTACACGACTATACGAGTATAGTAGTATATTTCATAAGTCCGCACACGTCAGGATATAGACGCTGCAGTTGACAGCTGTTCCGTGAACATTTTTCTTAAGTATATGCATAGTTATTCACACGTCCTTAATCCCTATGATATAGATATTAGGTGAATAATAGAAGTTAAGTATGTTACACTAAATGAATAGTTTTCTATAACTTATAACGTCGGATTTGGAAAAAAAATTACCATCTTTAAATTAAAATTGTATCTTATGAGTCACAAAAACATTCTAACAAATCGGCTTACTAAAATGACACCGGAACTTATTATATGGGACAATATATAGTTGTTAATTGTTATTGGAAAATGAATTGAATTACAAAGATTTAAAACCAAATTATTGTACATTTAATTAATTATTTTATATAATACAAGTTATTAAATAATACATTTAAACTAAATGCATATATTTTGTATTAATATTGAAATAATATTTTGTTAAACATATTTTTAGGACATAAAAAAACATATAGGTATCTGGTATTTTAAAAGAATATTAAAAGAATAATATATTGCCTATTTTAAACGATATAAATATCTCATATTTTAAGAAATTTATGAGATTATACATCCAGCCTGTACTTATGACTTATAAGTTAGAACTTTTATTTCTATAAATTAAACTAAAACGTAGGTCTATTTCAAGTACCTATAACATATAGGAATGCACCTATTAATTATTATAATATTTCTACGACCTGGAACAGGAAAAACGATTACGACGTCGGACGTTTGTATTATTCGATCTCGCGTATTTTATACATTTCGAACTCGGAAATAAAAGATTCGTATACGACACTTGGATAACACATTTTTAGTAATAAATATTTAATTTTACTTTTAGAAGTAAATTTGAGAACCAAATAAATATAAAACAAACTTACATTTAAAACATCGATTCTTTCAGCATTCGTCGGAATCCGTGACGTGTGCACTTTATAGCTACGACGTCACTCTGAAAAGGTTCCAGATACATATCTGAAAATATTGTGATTTGTGAAAAATAAAACCATAGTATGAAGTATATTTTTTGTTCATGTCAGTTTCGTTTATTAAAATTTTAGAATTTTCCATCGACTGTGTCTTCTGCATCGACTTTGACAATTGCCATAGAATATAAATGATAGATATTATATTATACCTACGTCAATATGATGATGAATCCACAGATCTAAGAAAATGCAACTTTTTACATCAAAGAGTTCCGTGTTGAGGAGTTTTTTTTTTTGTTTAAGTATACCTATAGACATATTTATTTTTATGAATCTTTAAATAAAACTGTGATTATACATAAATGTAGGTAATTTCTGGTTTTTAGAGTTCCCGGTGCATGCGCAGTATAAAATATAATGGTCGGGTCTCTTATCAATACCCGGATGGTCGGCGGGTCTCACAACCACGAATTAAAATATACTGGATACCCAACGATACATGATAAGGCGCTCCTAAACTGACTTTCAATGTGCAAAGGTGCACTAGCGCTCCAAGGGAATTAAATGTATACTAATGGACTGACTATTTAAAATTTTAAATATTATATTATTATGCATAAAGCACTATATACTTACTTGGTATTGCTTTTAAGTAGTACTGTACATTTAGAATGATACCACGACTCGTTGAATTCTGTTATATGTGGTCCAAGTTTAGATTTAATATCTGGAGTATTATTAAAATTATCACAACCATTGCAAATGTTTACATTATGTAATAATAATAATACATTTTCCAGGTCTTCAATACATTTTATACAATTTGAAGACGACCAACCAATATCTTCTGTTGTAATTTGTTTATCATTAACATAGACAATCAATCTTAAATCTATATTTAAAATTAATAAAAATAAAATTAATATTAGTATTTACCATTTAGTTAGTTTAGTACTTACCTTCTGTTAAAACAAGTTGTTTTTCTATACTTCTTAAAAAAGTTTTTTTTAAACTCCCTAATTTATAAAATCCAACAAATTTTTTATTCGCATAATCAAGAAGTTGAACATCATAAAACCAATTTGATGGAACATTTATCATTTTGATCATCTTTACTATATATTGAAATACAGCTGAAGGCTTCAATAGTGATATCTATGGACACGTGTAATATACATAATGTTTATAAGAACTAAAATAGAAAAATACAAATCATATTGTACGTTACAAAAATACAAAATATCTTAACTATTTAACTTTTTGATCATTAACACTTACACTGTTACTGTTTCCTGCTTTGGAACATTCATCATCAATATCAATGTTAAATCTATCTACTGTGATATTCTTGGAATAGCAGTGATCATCTTCAACATTAACTTGATTAGTAATCTACAACATTCATCATTAACTATTATTACCTGCACATCATGCATTTTAAATAAAAAAATTAATATTTATAAAAACCTTTTGTTTTTTGTTTAATGGTATATAATTTAAGTCAGAAATTGTACTTGTAGGCTTCATTATATCTAGACTTATATCTAGTTCAATACTGTTTTCGACTATTGGCTGAAATTGTAACACTTTTTGGGGGACAGCTCCATTTTTAAGTCTTGGTTGTTTTAGACATATCTTAAAAGTATTTTATAGTTTATTTTTTTTTTTATAAAATATCAAATAATATGACACAATAATTTGAAAACCAATTAAAAATATACCTTATATTTGTTAGATCCCTGGCCCGATATCCATTCTCTTGTTATATCCTGAGACTTAAAATGATTTTCACAAATCCGGGATTTAGATTTTAATGTAAAACCTAAAGCTTCATTCCAAACTTTCCATAAATCTAAATCTTTAGGTACACCAAAAGTACTTTTTTTTCTTTTAGAATCACAAAATGGAACACAACAACTCATTTTTGTTTTAAGGAAAAAAATATTTTGGATTAATGAAAAATGACCAAAATGGGAAATTTATCACAGTTATAGACACGAATTAAGATATACGTCTATTTAAATTCTTGGTTATAAACAATGTCTAGTGAAAGTAATTAACATGACGAATTGGCGAATCTATTTTGTCATGGTAATCTATTTAATTCCAAATATTTACAAATTTGGCGGTAAATTATTTTGTAAAAGTTGCCACTAATATGATAACAAGCGCTAGGTGTAGTTTGCAACAGCTGTTCTGACAAGTCAGTTTGGGTCCAAGAAAAATAGTTGTTCATATAGGTCGTTGCCCGTTGGGTATCCAGTATATTTTAATTCGTGCTCACAACGTTATAATAACATCATAACACTATATTATTATTATCTTACTTATATTATATTATTAGTCGTTTGATTATTTATTCTATATAAATCAGTTAAACGCCATTACGCCAATAAGTACTCAGTAGACCAAAGTAACCGTATATATTTTTGAAGTAACTAAGTAACTTGCTATATATGTAACACCGTCCACCACAAGTTGGTCATTATAGTCTTTTTCACGAGAGAACGGTACCGTCTTCCGACCGAAACTGGTCGCCGCCGCGCAACCCCTACCAACTATCCGTTGTTCGCGCGATCACGTGGTTCTCGACGCACCAATCGAATCATTCTACATGCGCCAAACGGTCCCGTTCTTTCGTGAAAAAGAGTATAGGTATAACCATTCTTATCATTTATCTATTTCTATTACGTCTATAGAATTACGCAAGTTGTCACAATTGCTACATATTATGAGTGACACCAACCTGAGGCCATAACATCAAATGTAACCTTTTTCCTTTTGTAAAGTGTTACTTCATATTTCACCTGAGTGGCTGAGTACCTACTACCTTGTCCTGACCCAGCACTTGGCTTGTGCCTTGTTCTATTATGAGCGTCGTGCCCGCGTCCGGTTTCGTGTCCAGTTTTCTGGAATCTGGAGTAGCCGCCGTTGTTTGAACCGTGAGTATTGTTCCTAAAATCCTTACGCATACTATTAAGTTGTATCGCTTAACGGCGTTTAATGATTGATGAAACTATGAAGATAAGTACTAGAGATCTTCAGTGGCCGGTCCATAAGACAAATATTACTGGTTGGATCGTACTTGGATAATATGGTCGTTAATTAGGAACGGACGAGTAAAATGTTTTTCTTTAAGTTTACCGGCGAAAAAAAGTGCAGATCTTTTGTAGGTATCTGGTAACCAAATTAATATTAATACCTGTGTCCTGTAGAAGATTATATAATACTCCCGCGCTCATCGTTAGGGCACGATTGTTGTAGAACTAAAAAAAATAACAGCGTTTTGTTATTAATGTTAAAAATTTACTGTTATAAGTCATTGTAAATAAAAAGGTTAATGTAAGTACACTATTGCCACTTGCTTTCGATAATCAGCTAGTTCATAATTATATACGAGTTGCCTCCCATAAAGAATCAAGTAGTTGTTCATAAACTTCACTTAAATATACCACGTAAATAGATGAATTTATGTAAACATTATACATAATAATATATTGTGTTGTGTTATAATTTTAAAAATTGTGTTTACAGAATGCTCAGGGCCGAATTTAGTATTTTATAGTCAGAAATTTTTTCACTTGCAATTTACCTATTCTAACTTTTAAGTTGAAATTATTTCAATAAAATATTATAACATAATATATTATAATTTTAATGTATTGTGCTGTTTGAAATTTAAGCAAGTAATGTATTTATAGCAATCGAAAATTATTAATATGCCTAATAATAGTTCCTTAATCCTTAACCAGAATTTTTTGTAATTCAATAGACATAAGTTATAATATTTAATAATACGACGTATTTTATTATTGCTGCCTACTATACACAAGTTACAAATTATCGACAAATTATTATTAGTCAACTGACTCGAGCCACAGAATTCGTGAATGATGCTAATGTGATTGCTGAATATTATTTCTTTCTCTAGTTCTCTACTCGACGTAACGTACCGACATTGAAAAAATATAATATTAATTTGGATAGTTTATTATTTATTGTCTAAATGCGGCATTGAGAGTACCAACTACTTAACGTGTATTTTATACAATATAAATAAATATAATATTACACAGTAATAATTAACAATAAAGTCTTAGATATAGGTATAAGAAGTATAGATATTTTTCTATTTTATTATATCAAACATCGTTGTTTTAAATAGGTAGGTATGGGAAGAACTTCACAGTTCGGGCGTAGGACGTTTGCGCATCGCTATTGTTACGAATTACCTTTTTTATAGGCCGTTTGCGCATCGCTATTGTTAAAAAAGACATAGGGTGTTTAAGTGTTTTTCTATAACAATACAATTATATTGCATTATAATTTTTATAAATTACGTATGTTATCAATAATATTACAAAACTATAAATGTATACAAAAATAATCGTCAATATTCATATTCAGTTATATTCCGCTTTACAAAAATAAAAAAAAGATATAATTTTTGGACGTATACTATCATAATATTGATATATTTTTATAAATTACGTATATTATTATTATTATTATTATTAATAACCTGTCGGCGACCTCTGCTATTATAGTAGGTAGGTTAGGTACCTTTATATTGTTAAAATGCGCGATGCGCAAACGACCAACCAAATTTATTACCTGTAGTACTAATGATGCGCAAACGACAAACTCCGCACAGTTCACACTAAAATAATTAAATTGTTACATTTGTTTAGATACTTAGTGTACAATTAAAAAAATATCAGCCTCGTTTATTCAAATAAGGCCTTTAATTAGCTATAACCTTATAGTTGGGAGGCAATAAGTATAAAAATTATAATATACTCCGCGCGTGTTACACTCTATCGAACATTGTGCGACGTTCGAACTTCGAAGTAGCTCACTCGCACGCACGATTAAAGATTTAACTAGCGCTTTTAATATTTTTTTCACCACGTTCAAGCAACAGTGTATTTAACTGCTACAAATTACACTAGACCTCTTAGTCCGTGCTTTAGACTAATAAAGCGCGCCGTAAAACAATTCTTATCAGTCAAAAGTTGAAGACACTTCGGGGGTCTCGTAATCACGCCTCCAACCGGTATACCTTTAATCGTGCTCACTGCTCACACGCTAAAGCATTCGAATGAATTTCGTTTGTCCGTGTGGACGCAAAATTCTGTGCGACTCACAAAATATACCAAAATATAGTTTATTAATGGTTAGCTGATATAAGTTTCACCGTCCATTCTAATTTATTGATATCATATTAATTATAAAGTCATTATAAATAACAAGCGTCAAACAAACAGAATAACCCAAGATTTTATTGCATATTATTTTTACTTTCATAATTCAATGAAAATGTTTAAATATCGGAAAATTATACGTAGGCTATTTCGGTACAATGTGTTTATAAATAACAATATTATAAGTTTCTGTGATATTTAGTTATGTATACTGTATATAAATCTACTAAGCATCATGTATATACGACGTATATTATACGTACCTACATATTTCGCTGAGTAATACCCAAACTTTATTTTTATCAACTCTCTAAAAATTAGATAAGTTTAGAAAAGAAGATACATTTTTACTGCCCAAAATTAATGTATGTAAATAATAGGTGTAAAGATTGTTAGGCCCAATATTAAAGTACTGAGGTTGTGCCTATTGTTGGTGAAATTAGAGGTTCCCTGTGATATGAACCCTGTAAGGCTGTAAACTTAGGATTTTTTTTTAATTTCATATACCTGTCTTTTCCGTTATTTTCCAAGTGACACCAAGCATCATGTTTTAAATGTTTTCAAAAATATGATGGGTTTTTTGCATTCCACAACACTTTTTGTAGCCCGTATTCTTCAATTAACTTCAAGCATTCATTGGCCTACGCTATCCCATTTTTATTAATCAAATATATATTTAGGTATTTACAATTTATATTTTATTTGATAACGTACGTTTGACTTAATATCCCGTCCAAACGTTGACACGAATGCTCGCGGAATTCCTTTGAGAATGACTCAAATACCGACAGTGATCGGCTCGCCATGCTAATAAATTCGGCGAACGCTGACGGATATCTGACGAAAGCTCCTGAATGTGTCGATACACGCTCGAATGCTCGCACAAAACAAATGACCGTACGCCATGAAATTTTCACTGGTTGTTTATATTAGCATTTTCTATACACAATAACATTTTAAAAATAATATGATTTGTTTTCCAATGATTTTGTTTTTTTTTTCTTTGAATGTTTGTACAATTTTATTCGTTGGGTACTATACCTAGCAGTTTAAAAATATTAAAAATACATTGGCACAATTTTTTATAAACATTTAAAGTTCGAATTTCAACAACATTTATCAATTTTAAAATGTATAAATGATTTGTAGTTAAAAATGTATAAAATGTTAACTTTCAAAGCCAAGTATTAAAAATTTAAAACAAGGTTCTGTGTAAATCAGGGCTAAAAACCGTAAATTTTAAGAACCCTAAACCGGTTATCTAATCTATCCGCAGTTTTAAAAGCGGATATTGATAACCAATTATCAAGATTTCTGAAAAACGTTCTTTTAGGGATTTCTAGTATAACCAGTACAATGAGGAAAAATATTTTTTGTTCCAGTCACCAATTATTTATTTTTATTTCAGTTTATAGTGTTTATACTTTATTGACTAGAAAAATATTCTATTCAGTCATCAGTAATATTGAAGTTTTGAATTTATGATATAATCGGTAATCGGTAAAAACGTCAGGTAGAAAACGTCACGGTAAAAACCGACACGGCTAAAAAACGTCACGGAAAAAAACCATAAATTTATAAGTTATAATAAGTAATACAGTATAGTATAGTATTATTAGTATATTATAGTATTATTATTATACCTACAACTAGGTAACAACAATTACAGGCCGAGCGTCTTATCGAACCCATACCAAACAACTGTCGTAGATAGGAAAAATATTATATACACAAAAATGTACGTAAAATCCTATTGAGTATTGGGTATAAAATAAGTTTAAAATTTATTACTTTGGATAACAGTGGTTATATAACAGCTGTACCCAGAGCTATAACATATTATATATTATTTTATATTTGTGTTTTTTTACAACTATTATTTATAATTTTTATTTATATTTTTATATTTCACCAAACTGTTTATGGAATATTGTGCCAACTTAAAAACGACGATTGTGATTTTTAGATAAAAAGAGAGGTATCCAAAATTTTTTAAAGGGTATAGTATATACTATCATATCCTATGCGATTTTTTTGATTTTTAAAACTATTGATAATTTTTTTTTTTTTTATAACAGCTATACAATTCAAAATTTTTTTTTTTAAAACTATAATTTATAATTTTTATATTTCACCAAATTGTTTATAGTAATATTTTGCCATTATTTTATCAATAAACTTAAAAACCATGATTGTGATTTTTAGATAAAAATACATTTTTGACGTTTTTTTCCGTGACGTTTTTTACCTGCCGTTTTTTTCCGTGTCGTAATTTTCCGCGATTCGATATAATTATAGAGATATGCAATGTCAATTACGTACATGCAATCAGCAATACGGGTAATGCCGTAATGGTATACCATAAATACCAATAAAGTTTATTATAAAATATATAGTTCAACTCATTTAATGCAGTGTAAACACATCATTATAAACAATTTATGTTTGATAACAAAAATAAAAAATGTGATTTGAAAAAAGGTACTTAAACCGGTTAAAACTGGTTAGCGGTTATTTAAATATTTTGGAAATCGTTAAAAATTGGTAACTGATAACCACTTTTTTATTGTGGTGTAAGGTAACTTGTAACTAGTAAACGGCACTTCATTCATAGAACAAGAATACTGGTAATCGGTTCTTAAAAAATGTTGGGCTCCTAATGGAGCCAATTACCAATAATTTTAAAAACGGTTTAAAGCCCTGGTATAAATTATAATTCAAGAAATATCATCAAATTTGCTGCTTGTAACCTACTGTACAGCAGTCAGCAAGAGTGACACCCCTTGATCACATTTCTATTGAATTGTAATAATGTCAACTCCACCTTATTGAAATTACTTCTGTTATTTGATAATATTCTCAAGTCCTTATACTATTTAAATGTCATAAAATATTATTTGTGACTTCAAAATAAAATCGATTGTGTGCACAACAATTAAGGAAATCATTTATTACATATATTTCTTAGAGACAGAAATCCTTAAATCTCTTACACAAGTTAAAATATCATTAGTAAGTCAACACTGGTCATAGGTTGTTTCATTTATTACAGGAATATAAAAACAGATACATTTCCCAAATAATTTCTTTGTTAACATTATCTGAGCATATTATTAATTATCATGCACCATAATACCTATCACCTATCTATTTGTTTTTACATTTTTATTCTTATTGACAAAATTAGTATTATATTTTTAATTTGCAGTAAAAAATGCAAGCATCTAAAGACACCCATAATTCAAAAGTGAATGAAAACAAAATGAATAACCATGAGTCAGAACAAGTCAATTACAAAGAACAAGAACCTCAATTATCTATCGAATTTAATGGCAGTGTATTTCAACTTCCACTATCAGTCTTTGATAATATATTAGACTGTGAAATTACTGGCTATATCTTGAACAACAAAACTGACAAAAAAGATATTATTGATCTAGAATTGATAAATGATGTGTGTTGGAAGACAAAATATAAACAATTGAAGAATCAATACAATGAATTTCAAAGTATTATAGGACGCTTGGAGAAAGATTTAAAAACAGATAAGTTTGCACAACCATGCAGGATAAATAGTAGGATAAAACAAACAGGGGTTAAAATAAGACGACGAATCAACGTATCAAATAAGTAAGACATGATTAAAAAAAATATATATTATAATTTAAAATGGTACTTATAATTTATATTTGAATAATTTGGTCGTTTTCAACCAAACTTCTGAGCAATGAATGTATTGATTTTTCAATAATGTAGGTATAAAGGTATGTGCTTCTTTTCTGTCTGTCATCAGATTTTGGCCTTTGGGACACTAAATTAAAATGATTCGACTATTTTGAGTGAGGTAGCAAATTGGGTCTAGTTGTTACTTTGGTGGGACAAAAGTAAAAATTTACAATATATGAAAAAATGTCAATAAAAATATTTTTAATCGGTCAAAATATTTTAAAATTATGTTCCTCATAACTTGTTGTTATAGCTATTAAAAAATATTAAATATGTATATAAGGTACAATTTTTTTTTATATGTACTTATTTCAAATTGATACAACTTTTCTCAATAGTAGTTCATAATTTATTATATATTTTAACCAAAATATATAAAACAGTTTTTTTCATAGACATTTTTAGTCTAAATTTGAATGAAATTAGATTTTGTAACTTTGTACATTTGATACCTGCTGAACAGCTGCCTACTTTAATTTATTTTATTTTAATAAAAATATTGAACAAAATATCTATTTTTAATATTTATAGGTTATTATAAATTTAAAAATAATTTCACTTGTTAATATTAGATTGGTCATAAAAAATGTACGTATTGTTTATAAATGTCCATAAATCAAAATATATTAGGTATAGTTACTAAATAGTAATTTATTTTAACAATTTTTTAGGGTCAACGCACGTGGAATTTCTAATAAGAAACATGAAATAATTTCAATATCAGATAGTGATGATGATGTCATCTTTGTAACTGACATGTCAAAAAACAAACCAATACAAATGAAAAATGAAAATATAATTGATTTGACTGATAATGATAATACCAAAAAAATAATGGTTAAAAATAAGCCAGGTCTGAAATCAAAAATAAATGTTTCTAAGCCTGATGTCAAAAAAATCAATGGTTACAATAAAGTACTGCCAATTAATACTGGGCCAAAATCAAAGACAATGTTTGCTGGTGATAGGGTTCCTTCTAATGCTAAGAATAAGGAAAATTTGTTTAAATGACTGTAAAGTTATTAGTAAGCAATAATCACAAATACATTAAATTTATCAAATTTCAAAAGGGAATTGGAAGTTATTGAAGAGTATAATCATATTTTTGTTTCTAAGTGTAAAACAATGAGTAACAGCCATTTTATTCTTTTATACCGCCACATAATACTCAACCATCATGAAGAATATAGCACTAATACCTAAGATTACAATTCAAACTTAAAGAAATAAAGTGACATTAATTTGGGACTTACATTTGACTTAGAATATAGCAGAAATCAAAATGTACTATCTGTTTGTAAGTCAAGAGACAGATAAACATCCATGCATCTCAATGTGAAAAATAAGGGCAGTATAAAAGTAGATGTGTTGCCTATGTATTGTGAACTCAAATTTTTTGATTTAGGTTATACTTACCATTTTTCTCTGAGACTGGTGGATGTCCGCAACAGACTTTTGCCTTTTCTGTCTTAAAAACTAAGATTTAGACTTTAGATGAACAATTTATAATAAATATTTATGTTGTTTTATTCAATAGTGTACATAATTATTGAATTATTTAAATGTAATATACTATTATCTGTTAATAAATAGTTTTTTTCAAAATATATCCATTAATTTATTAATGCCAATCAAGCTTGTACCAGATACTTGCAACAGAAAAATTAACAATGGAAAAGAGTAAAAGACATCTTCAAATATATTTATTCAGTAGAGATTTAGACTATTGTACAGGAAATGTGTGAAGGTACCAGCATCTTAGGTATGAAAATTCCTTAAGAAATGTAATGTGTTTTATCAGTGAAACCTCTAAATACAGGACACTCTCGGTCGTTAGAATGTTGTCCGTATTCGGAGGTGTCCACTATTCAGAGAGTTCAGATTGTAAAAAGTTTGTAGTTGGTTCTCAAGAAGATGACCGCTATTGCTAGGTATCTGTTAGGGTAGTTTTCACTGTATTTATATAAATAATATTAAT
This sequence comes from Nasonovia ribisnigri, assembly GCA_027563435.1. Taxonomy (NCBI): domain Eukaryota; kingdom Metazoa; phylum Arthropoda; class Insecta; order Hemiptera; family Aphididae; genus Nasonovia; species Nasonovia ribisnigri. Next base: position 22,110 of record JANEHU010003218.1, on the reverse strand, counting down.
AATTTATATGTTATGAAATCCAAACATTTAAAATATAAATACAATTGTTAACAATACATATAATCAAATATTTAAATTATGTCTATAGTTGAGTTATTACCTATTTGTTTCCCTATATCAACATATATCTAGTTTCTTTTTGAATTTCTTTGTTGGTCCAACAAATTTCATAAATTTTCTGTATTTTTCCAGCATAAACATGGTCATTCCTTAGTAAAAATAACTTAAGTGTGTAATTTCTGTTTCACCTAAAACCCAATTTACATGGTGTGAAACAAAAAAATAAAAATATTAATATATTCACTTAAAATCTATTGTACTCTAGATTTTTGGAGAAGTTTCATCAGAAAATTCAACAATAGTAATCATAGAAGTTATTTAATTAGTCTTGTCTACTTGCGGACTTATGTTATACATATGCCTATCAACACTTTGACGACTGATTAGTTATTACCTATACTTTACGTTCTGCACATTTATTTACTGAACTGAAGTAGAGAAGTTAATATTTCTAAAACAATATGAATACGGTATAGTCTTTATCAACTAAAAATATATTAAAACTAGGCATAACATAATGCATGGGTGTAACTAGAGAAATTTGGGGAACATAGTCCTGTCCGAAAGTCTATCTAAATCCAATCTAAGTAACAAGCTAATTTTTATCAAATTACTAAATTTAATTCAATATAATATGTATTACAATATACATATTTTAACTTGACTTCTTTCACTAGTGCTGCTAATAGAAGAATAAAAAAAATACACCCAATAAAGTAATAATATAAGGGGACTCGGGACTTCCAGATTCTAAGCAACATTTTATAGGCTTAATTTGTATAATATAATATACCAATAGACAGAAACTATTATGCTTTAATCACATAATACACAAAGCAAACTACATTATTTACTTTTTAAAGTAAAATTATTTACAAAGAGCGATTGCTAAAAAGAGTAATTTATCTAACCTAACCAGCCTTTGAGTCTTTGTCGTCACCGGACCACAAATCCCGTCGGCCTGAAATTCTCCGTCTGTGAGTGCAAGCCAACCTTAAATCGCTCCGTAAGCACTGAACGTCAATATAACTCAGTCTATGCTTTAAAATTTAAATATTTCATTTACGCATAAATATTAGCTAGTCCGCATGGAGCGCTGGTAGTTCATGATTTTTTTTGTTCTCATTCTTACGGTGATAAGAACCCCGTGCTATTCGATAACCGTCCCATAATTGTTTCGTGAAATCAGCAAGTTTTGAGCATTCATAATTCATATTTCTGTAATCTGTTTTTCATAATAATTTTTGTTAGCCGATATGTGATAACGAGAAAGTAGAGTCTCCAAGACCTAAGGAACTTCCTCCTCCACCGTTAGTCACAAATCTAAAAATGACGTATTGTTAATATTGCTCGATAGTTCGTGTAAAAAACATTCAATTATTATTAACAATATTATTATGCTGTACGTGCGACGACAATCAACCGACGAATTACGAAACGAAGAGATGTAGTGTAACGTCATTAAATAGTCATTGGTTTTGAATAATTCGTATTTTTTTTTGTCACCGACTAAGCTCACTGAAAATACTATCCAATTTTGATAATAAGGTCAAAAGAGACAACGACACAAGACATGGATGTGGATCACGGCGTGCAAAATGAATCTGGTAAACTTTGGTATATTACAAAATTAATAAATAACAAAACACATCGAAACAACAATAATTGATCACTCTAAACAACTGCAAGGTTTTCACAGTTTTTTTTTTTTCGGGACGACAGTCTTATTCATCTGAAACACAAATAAATGCAGTATAATACAGTTATTAAATTACAACACTTTTTATGATATAATTTCAGTGTCGACAGTGGACGATACAACAACAATAACGGAGCCTAAAACGGAAAATGAACAAACAATGTCTACCACAAAAGCATTGGTCATATTAGTGGTTATATTCTCATTGTTCATAATAATCTTAGGCTACTTGTTTTACAGTTTTCCCCAGATGAAGGAGTATGTAGTAAAACAATTTGATACCTAAACGTACTTAACAACGAGTAGTGTTAATTATATTTATTATTGTTTACAGGGAGGAAAAAAAATACATAAAAATTCCACGTAATACCACAGACATGCAAAACCTGGGTAGAGTATTGGAAGATTACAAGGATACATATTACACTCAAGTGTTTATGTCAATTTTCTTCTGCTACATATTGTATCCTTTGAACATATTGAAATTTAATAATTGAACAAATTGTCTTTTAATTTTCATTAATTTACCTTAACTATTAGTTAAACATTAGTTTGCAGACGTTTGCAATACCTGGATCAATTTCATTATCAATATTATGTGGATTTTTATACCCATTTTTATTGGCATTAGCAATTATATGTTTTTGTTCAGCAATGGGTGCATGTTTTTGTTACCTATTGTCAATGACAATCGGAAGGAGATTAGCATACAGATACTTCCCAGACAGAATCAAATCATATGCAAATTTGGTTGGTGAATTGAATACAATTGTCAATCAGTTAAAATTGTACAAAATTTTTTTTTTCAGGTCAAGAAACACAATGACAATATGTTCTGTTATATGATGTTCTTGCGAATAACCCCATTTTTGCCCAATTGGTTCATAAATGTGTGTGCACCACTAGTCGATGTTCCGTTAATACCATTTTGGTTGGGAACTTTTTTTGGTAAATATTTAATAAAAAATAAAATTTATAAATTATATTTTAAAAATTTATAGGTACAAAGTACAAGGAATAATACTTGATAATTAAAGATGCGTAATAAATTCTAAGATTTTATTTATTTATTATGGCTAGTAAAATGATGATTTATTCCAAAGCTATGCTTAGTAAAATGTGCGGTGCTTAGTGCTATCTACATTTTTAATGATTATTTTAGATAACCACTGTGTTTTATCTTATATAAACACAAATAATATATTTCAATCATCAATACTTAATGTAAATTTTAAATTTAAATAAAAAAATAAAACAATATTCATTATTTCATATGGAATATATGAGAAAACTAAAACAAAAATTAAGAGCGCGTTTTGAGTAGTTTTTAGATCTTATAACTTTAACCCAATTGATAAATATATTAGGTACTACATAAATAACCAAATTTCATAATCATTAATTAAACATATTATATTAATGACTACTTTTTCAAGGTTCTATTGTTTTAATTATAGGAGTAGCAGTACCATCTGTATTGGTTGTACAAGCTGGACAAACTTTACATCAGGTCGCGTCAGAATCTACCTGGTCATGGTCTTCCGTACTACTCTTGGCAACTTTTGCTGCCCTGTCATTATTGCCTGTACTATTCAAAGCAAAATTAAGAGACAAATTTGACTGAAAAAATGTTGTTGACTGCCATATTGAAGGACATTCCATTAGTGTAGTCTAGATTTCCTACCCATATAATATGCCTCTTCCTTATGTCACAATGTCTCATAAATTATTACATTTATAATATATAAACATCATAAAAATAATTTAAAACAAATAAAAATTGTTTTGTTACCTTTGGATTCCAGAAAACTTTTCATATATTTTTAGTAACCATAATGGTGTTTGAGGCCGTAATGATTGAAGTGAAATTTCAAAGTGGCTCATTTCTACTTTTTCTGCCTTTATATTGTCTTCCAAAGCTTTCAATGAAGCTTCATGACAGATTGAAATCACCTTTTAATATTAAGTTCAATATTTAATATTTGATGATATAGACATAATATTAATTTTTTTATGATATAAACATAATATTTGTTCTTACTTCCGCACCAGAATAGTTTTCAGTAAGTTCAACTAATTTATTGATGTCTACATCATTTGATGTTGGCATTTTTGAAAGTTTTAGTCTTAATATCTCGAAACGGGTAGTCTTATTTGGTAATGGAACATAAACTTTACGATCTAATCTTCCAGGTCTTAAGAGAGCCTAAAAAAAATATGTAATTTAGTAAAACAATTAAAAATTAAGTTTGAAAATTATAATTACAGAATCAATAAGGTCAGGCCTATTGGTTGCAGCTAAAATAGTGACATTCCCTAATGGTTGAACACCATCCAACTCTGTCAGTAATTGGGCTAAGACTCTAGAGTGAACTCCACTGGAACCACTGTCTCCCATACCTCTTTCACCAGCTAAGCCATCCAACTCGTCAAAAAATACAACGCAAGGAGCTACACTCCTAGCTCGCATAAATGTTTCCCTGACAGCACGTTCAGATTCTCCAACATATTTATTAAAGAGTTCGGGTCCTTTGACAGATATAAAATTGAAGTGACTCTCCGTTGCTACAGCTTTAGCAATCATTGTTTTAGAACAACCTGGAGGTCCGTATAGTAAGACACCCCGCGGGGGAGTGATACCCATGCGTTTAAAAGCTTCTGGATGTTTAAGTGGCCATTCAACGACCTGTTTAAGTTTTAATTTTATGTCATCTTGGCCACCTATATCTGTCCATTTTACCTATAAGAAAAATTAAACAGTTCAACATTTTTGTATAATAATAATGATAAAGATGTAAGTTAGAAACTTACATTAGGCACTTGAACCATAACTTCTTTAATGGCCGATGGTTTCACTTGGGTTAAAGCAGTACACACATGCTTATAAGTGACATTTTCATTATTAATTGCTGCTTCAGTTTGCGCTCGGTTAACAACAGCTAACAAATCAGCTCCCACAAATCCTTGAGCTCGATATGCAATGGAAATTATTTCTTCTTCACTTATTTCCTGTTGAATATGTGATAACTGTTTTGTCAAAATATCTTTACGTTGTAATTCATTTGGCACTGGTAATTCAATCTCGTAATCAAACCTAAATATTTAAATCAAAAATTACTTTATGAATAATGACAATAAAGAAAAAAAAAAATTTGAGTCCATAACTAATTAATTAAATCAATAATACCTTCCTGGTCTTCGTAAATTTCCATCAACCGAACTCAAATTGCTAGTAGTACCAATGATAGCTACTCCATTATGTTTGGTTGATTTTAACAAATCAAACATAGTTTGAAGTGTGTTAATAATCCTTCTTTCAAGGTCTGAAGATTCATTTGATTTGCTTAATGTTTCTAGCCTATCAATTAGAATGATGCTAGGAGAATTAACAATTGCTTCTTCAAAAAATAATTTCAATTTTGCTTCAGACTGTCCATAAACCTTGCTCAGAATTTCCCAACCTTTTATTTCAACCACATGTCTTTTCAATGAATAACTTATTGTATTTGCCAATAATGTTTTTCCAGTTCCAGAAATACCATGTAAAAGAAATCCGCAAACACCTAAATATCAAAAAATATTTAGTAATTTGATGCTATACTCTTTTTCACAAGAGAATGGGACCGTCCTCCGACCAAAACCGGGCATCCCCCACCAACTATCCGTTGTTAGCGCGATCACGTGGTTCTCGATACACCAATCGAATCATTCTACATGTGCCAAACGGTCCCGTTCTTTCGTGAAAAAGAGTATAGATACTATATGACTTATTAGTAGAACACGGATTTGTATGCACTAAAAAATTTTAAAATATCTATGTCATATAATACTGTTATAAAAGTGAAAATATACAACAAAAATGCAAGAAAAACTTTAAAATCTGTACTATGGTAAAAAATTTATAATTTGATATTATTAAAATAAATAATCACTTAGTGCCTATAATATGCATTATTAAATGTTGTGCTTGACAAAATATTATTTTATACATTTTTTTTAATTTTCACTTTAACATGCAATAAATTTTGAATTTTGTTAAAATATGCAAAAATACCTATGCAGAAATATACAAAAAAAAGTTGCAATAGCTTCAAACTATTAGAATTTATAAAGATTACTGACAAAAATCCCAAGGAAAACATGTAACTGCATAAAAATCTGCACTCTAGTTATTAGCTTACCTTGATATTTTGATTTTTGTATTACATTCATTACTTTATGATATATATCACACAACCCACCAACGTCTGATACTGGATAATTTATATTAACTTTATCAACATGATCTTTTATATTCCATGTAGTAGAACATGAAATATGATAAAATTGTTCATCGTTTATATTCATAGTTTGCATTTGTTCATTCAATCCAGCATTTGGAAAAGTACAAATTTTCGATACTTCTAAGACAAGGCTACGTCCATAAAAGTCAAAACATAAAAAATCTGAGGGTTTGATGATACGTCCTTCATATGTATTAGAAATGTGAGTCAACAGGTGGCGTGTGAATTCTCCATCTGGTAATTGATCATTATTTGACAATCGTATTTCAATGTTTTGAGCTTCACTCGGTGGAATTTTAAATCGCTCCACAGAAACATGTTCTAAATGATCTAGTTCGTTCGCCAACACTATAATAACAATGATAGATATATGTAAGTGGTAAAATAGCGGACAAACAGGTCATCAAGTTGCAGTACAATTGTACAACCTTCTTTGGAGAAATATACACTCGACAGCGGCAAGTCGTCCGAAGGCCAGATGTGTTTGACGAAAGTCTTGTTGCCACACCTCACAATGACCGGTTCGCCAAGCACAAAGCCGCACAACTGAATTGCAGCAATAGGCACGACTACATTGTCGTTGCCCACCAGGTATTCGTCATCTGTAAGTGTCGAAGTTCAAAATGTGAAAAAAAAATATACCTATGTCTATATGCGAACGACAAAATAAAATACACTAAGTCTCGTACCTTTCGTGTACAGCTTGGCGTACGAGTGAAGACGAAAGTCGTTGACGAACGCCTGGGTCCAATTAGACGAGCTCGGCGGACAGTGGCCGGTGAAATGGGTTTCCAAGTCCGTGAAGTACAACGTCGAATTGCAGGCATCGCACGTGCGGTACTTGACAGCCGGCCCGACCGAACGCCTGGGCTTCGTCATCTAGGACCCTCTGAGATTCGTGGCAGGTGGCTGCGACGAAAATAAGAAGACCGTAAGAGCGACCGTGTTGTTTTGATTTTCGAACTCTATTTATTTCAAAAATTCGAATTTAACAATATTAATTATTAACTAACTAACCCTTTGCCCGTTTATCACCTGAGCGGCTGAGCGGCTAAGCCGCGAAAACTGATCAAGACTCACGAGTGTGGCGCAGTGTGGCCACGTTCGCAATTTTTTTCCGCAGCCTTAAAAACGCTTACACTTGAAACTTCAAAAATAGAATTATTCCACACTAACAATAATAATATTACCTATTGACGACGATTATAGAATTTAATATTATATCTATTATAAGAAAACAACGGGCAAAACTGGTTTTTAAACGTACATTTGGTGGCTTCTTATTTTGAACGGGGTATAGGTAGGTATATTCTTTAATCGTGCTAATGACGATTTCTAAAAATTAGTTCACAACAAACAACTTTTCCGTAAAATTCTTTAAAATAACTTAAATTAATAATCATGTCGATAATTTGTCGTCTGATAAATTATAGCTGGGGATTTAAAGGGAAAACCTTGGAAATTACTGTTTTGGAACTTAAATTATTATAAATATAATTTATTATTGTTTGCAATGTTTCAAAGTCCGTAGAATTTAATATTTATATACCATTTTATCATAAAGCCGTTTCCGGTTTGCTGTTATTGGTAGGTACGATCGTAGTTGTAACTGTTAGATTGTTGGCTGTTGCAGATTGACACTTGAAAGTTAAAATAAAACCATTAAAAAAATTTGCTTCGAATAATACGTTTCATCTGAATGTGTTGTCTCCAAGTGTGTCTTACACGGAAAGCAGTTATCATTGAGCTTTGTTAGTTTTAAACAATAATAATCACTCTAATATTAAAACTAACAATGCTTAATAAGATCTGCTGAAATTGATACCTACCTATACTTGTAAGACGGAGACGATACATGCTGATAAATCATAATTATATTTATTACTTTTGCAGTTTATATCCAATCATATTTTCAAGTTGTTATCACAGTTAATGTAGCAACCTTCGATCATATACTATGAATGGGCCCATAATCATATTATCACGTTAATTTTAAGCACATATTACTATATTAATATTAGTGACACTATAGTCTCTGACTATGATACATGTAACAAGAGAAATGTCACATATTTCAATATGTGAATTAACATTTCAGAGACTCGTCACTTATATGTGCTTAAAATTGTTTTCAACGTTGAGCTGGGCATGTAAAGACATCCATAGTATATGATCTAAGTCTTAAGATGTCAACAACCAACGGCTCAACTTGATAAAAAAAACACTGAAGTTAGGCAACCCACTCAGGATCTTTTTATTCGAAGTGTTCTAATAAGTCATAAGGAGGTTAGTTAGGTAAACCTATGGTTAGTTAAGGCTAAGGTGATGATAGACGATTATCATCACTGGTCGTGAGCTTTGCAATGATCTTTTCCTACTAACAATCAAGGTATTTGATATTGTAAACATAACAATGAAAGAAAATATTTAAATATTATTAGTTAGGCTGCGATAGGTTAGGCAAGGGTATAGGGTAAAATATTAGTACCTAACCAATTATCATAATTTTTAACCACGGTGTTAAAGGCGACCGGCTAGTGTTGTATCGGTATACATATATAAGTCATTGTAAATAGAGAAAGTATATAATAATTAATTTAAATTTAATATACAGATATGTTTTTAAAATATTTATATAAGTCTTTCCATGTATTCTTTCCCATTTTTTTCACATAATACAAAATTACAAAATCTGATTTTTTTCTACATATTTACCAAGGTCAAAAAAGCTGTTATCCAACTTTTTTCATTCATATTTAAAATGTTTGGTCTGTAAATTAAAATTCACTGCAGTCTCCAGCGCTAACATTTTTATTTTCATTTATTAAACTATATGGTTTAACTTTTAAAACTAAACCAAATTTCTATATTTTTTCTAAATTGTTTCTAAATTTTTTTTTTATTTCTAAAATGCATTTGCCTGCGGGCGCCCACACGGCCACACCCCTCTTTATAATTGTTTTTTCATTAATTTAACTTTGGTTGATTTCTGTATAGATTTTTTAAAAATTGAAAGACTGATGACCTTTATTAATAATAATCCTTTAATGAACGAATTATAATTAATAGTTTTTTTCTGTTTAAGAATCTGGAGATTGCTGTTTGCATTCACTAGTGTGTGTTTCTACAGTATTTTTTTTCTAAATTTTTTTCTAAATTTTTTTTTTGATTTCTATAATGCATTTGCCCGCGGGCGCTCACACCCCCATTCACATTTTTTTTTCATTTATTTAACTTTTGTTGATTTCTGTATAGATTTATTAATCATTGATAGACTGATGGCCTCTTAATAATCATTCTTTCATAAACGAATTATTATGAATAGTTTTTACTTTTTTCTGTTTAAGAATCTGCAAGAGATTGCAATTTGTATCAATAATTTTTTTTTATCAATCTAAATATTAATGATTTTCTTCTATAGTTTTGTTCAACATTTTCGACCTGGTGCCATTATATTAATTTTTTTCTAAATTTAATTTTCTTACTCCTTAAAATGTATTTGCCTGCGGAATCCAACTTTTCCCTTCAATTTTTTTGTAAATATTTTTAAATAGATGATTTAGATAGATTTGAACTTTAATAATCTAGTACCATATAAATTTCCAAACCTTTTTCTTGCTTCTTAAAAAGTTTTTAGCTGCGGGCTACCACGTTCCCTTCAAATTTCTTTTTTAATTTAAAATCCTTTTGTTATTTATAATTTATGAAGCAATTTTTTAAACATTAACAACCTGGTGCATTTTAATTTTTATTCTTGCTCCTTATTAAAAAATGATCCAATTATTTGAGTAAAAAAACTTGAAAATTTGATACATGGTTCATATTATATTTTTCAATGACATTTGAAAAATATTAAAAGTCTGTATAGTCACATAGTTTTTTTTTAATCATTTAAAGTTCAAATTTTGACAAAATGCGTAATTATCACAGAAATGTGTAAATTGTTTCGTGTTAGAAATTCATAAAATTTTTTGTTTGATTAGGTGTGATAAGTGATAAGACGATCCTCGCACCGACACCGATACCGCGTATTCAAGCCAGTAACCGACCAACTATAGCGGTCTGTGTGTACGTCGAAATTTCAGTCACGTCTTACCGTGTTTTCTTATGTTTTTTCGTCTTGTGTCTTCGTTGGATGGCTTTTACCATTGCACCACCGTTCACCGTCACCATCACCGTAACTGGCACCAGTTATTCACCGTCACCGTCGTCTCCTATCAACGACCGCGCAGTACCGCCGCCGTTTCAACATCACGGTTTTGTTTTTATTTTTTTATTCCTAATTTATTGTGTATTTTGTATTAAATATTCCCCAGCACTCATTATTGTGTCACGCCATTATTTATTTATGTTTCTTTTTATACCAAATAGTAGCCTGTTAAAACACGGCAAATGAAAAACTCGAGTTATATTTATTTTACACATGTTATACCATTTACATTTTACAGTCCACTATATCCTTAGATACCGATCAATTTTTCTTTTAAATTTAAGATTAGAAAATTTAATTTAAGATTCCTCATACATCTTTCTAATTTTTTTCAAAAAAAAAAAAAATGTCTACCTGAAAGTCAAATTACATTTTTATGAACGATTGTAGTTCAAACACTTACAAACTGTTTCAGCTCAGAATGGTTTTTCGTATGGGTAAAACTATATTATATCATTGAATTCAAATTTAATACCATCCATTAGACAGTGACCCACCTGTAACCTACTTACCTACTGTACAGCAGAGCAACATGTAATGTTTGTATTTTGTATGTATATAACATTTTATTTGAATAAGTTACTGGTGTTATCGTCTAACGCCTTACGTTCGTTGTAATACCGGTAGATGTCACTCAAGGTACCTACCACAAAATCAAAATTATTTGCCATGAACCTCAAGTACCAAGTTTAATATTATGTTAAAAACATTTGAATATATTCAAATCGATACATTATAATTTATTTGATAATAAGCTGAACGATTCACTGTTACCCTGACTCCATCTGCTCATCGATGGCTGTATATAATATAATTATAAAATGCGTATCTGATAGGCCTAGACGATACATTGACGTGTATTCTCATTTATCACTTGACGAAGTCGTCGGCACAATTAAATACCTTTCAGTGGACTCAAAATATGTACATATATTATTATATGTGCTAAATTATATTTTGGAATATAATAATATGTAGGTATACCAAAATGTTTTCAGACTCTAGTTTTAACCCAAAATACTTTTTAATTTTACATTTCTCATTTCGCAACGTGACTTTCTGTAAGACAATATTATTGACCTTCCAATACAGGGGGGCTCAGGGATAAGAGAGTCATGAACCGCACAATAATAAAATGAAAGAGCGGGGAAAAAAATAATACCTATAATGAGCTGCATAATTATCAACAGTGCACAATACTGGTCCAAATGTAATATCTGGAAGGAAACATTCAGTACCTATTTTGGGTTTTGATTTATATTATATTTTAAAGGTATTGTAAGAACATTTTAGAACTAAATATACATAATTATAATATTAAAATAAAATACTGATTAATTGAATTTAATATTATATAAACAGGTATCTAACCTTAATACCTACCAAAAAATATATAACTTTAAAAATCTTAAAGTTAATTTTAAATAATAATATAATATTATTAATATTAGGAAGTAAGTCGATTTATTTGATGTGTCACCGACCGCCGTGTCATTTTTTTATTCTAAAAACATTGATTTGGACATTGAAACACAATATTATAAATGTGAAACTATGATACTTCTTAAATAATAAGAACTAAGATCTTAGAACTTTATGCATCTGAAAAAAGTCGTGTGAAAATAAAATAAAATAATTATATTATTATTACCTATATTATAAACTATACGATTAAAAAATATAACAGGTTATTTTAAATAGCTACTGTAAAATATATTGTGCCTCCTGTTAATTGTTTTGACATTTGACCACCTATATACATTTTTGCTTTCAACTTTTATTTAAGTATATACTACTAAACCCAAGTTCCAGTTAAGATAATAATATTATGTGAGATAAAGGTAGAAGTCGAAAGTTCATATTGATACTATACCATAATTTATATCATCAATTTACTATCAATTTATTCATATAATAATTTTGTATGTAGGTAGTATGTACATAAATCAAAATCACTGTATGGCGAATAATTAGTTTTTTGTGAATAATTGTTTACAAACCATTTTAATGAAGTTTGCATAAACATAATAACACTAATGTATTGATTTTTTTCGTAGTGCAACATTCTATTAGGTATAATTGTTTTATTCAAATTATTAATGCTAAACTATACAACTCACTATTGTTCCATAATAGTCTTATTAATTATTGACATCACATTAGTATAGTTTTTTTAATTTTTTTTTCTTCTGAATAATATAATAACTAAGATTATTAAAAATTATTTTTATTTTTTTGTCAAAAAAAAAATGTCTTAGTCCTAAGGAACATGCATGGGTAATGGGTATACTACGTACATACCACCCGTGTACCTAGTTAATAGATAGTTAAGAATATCAAATCGGAACAGTAGCACAACAAACAAGATTAATCAAAATGTCTGGTAAATCCAATATTATTTCAAGTGTATACTGTATGTATACGTGTATTTGTGTATTGTATTCACAATTCACAGAACCACCAAACTGATTTTGCAGCGAAACGCGCATTTATGAAAACAAACACACAGCCACAGCTTTGTTCACGCAACAACAATACAAAAAAATACCAATCAAAGTCAAACAACTCTCAGTTTGTATACGAGCTCACATATTATATGTGCAACCTATGGAAAAAAAATGCCTCGCAGGAGGTAAAAAATGTAAACATACAGACTAATTAAACTAACATAAAAACTATTATTAGTGCTAAAAGATCACAAACACTCAACAAACAGAACCAAAATATTAAAAAAAAAATACAAAATTTAAATGTCACTATTATTTGTATCACGTTTTCATCATAATATATTTATTTAATATATAAAATTGTTGACTTAAACACGCTGCTGACAGCTATATATTAATTCTCGGCCTATGGAGATGAAAATGTGTTAATAAATCCATTTCCGGATAAAAATCATGTCTTTTCGAAATGGTTGATAATGATTGCAGTTTGCCAAAAGAGTATCACTTAAGTATAACTCTTAAGCATTTTTTAGTTTACTTGGGTAATAATACCAAATATCTACGAAAAAGTTTGTTTTTGAGGTGTTTTTTTCAAAATCTCATACGGTCAATTTATGTAATTATTTTCAAAACTTAAATATTATTAAATTCTGTTGTTATTCAAATATTTGAGAGTATAATAATATTATATAAGGACATAAGGTTTAAATTATAGACAGAAGGCGGGTCACTGGTGGTGTAGATGGTACAACTATAATGTTTAGGTATTCAATATAGTAGGTGGGTGCGGGTAAGTACGAGAGGACAAACACCACCCTGTATTGTGTGTGTGTGTGTGTGTGTGTGTGTGTGTGTGTGTGTGTGTGTGTACGTTTAGTGTTTACAGATAAATCATGTCACAATAATATATATATATGTATATAAAAATACCTACTAAATCGACCTATAGGCTGTAGACTATAGTTATATGTGGGTCGCGTAAATATATTATAACGACACGTTTATTGAATGCAGGTATATTTATATTTATATATATTTAACCACATAAAATTATGTATATTACACGTGGTCGGTCTATCGACTGCAAGTTTATATTATTATAATATTATTATGTGCACACGCGCGTGTATGTGTGTATAAGTCAGCTTTATCATTACCTTTTGGCTTTTATGTATTATATATATTATATTATGATCGTCGTTAACGCGGTAATTTCCATTTATGGGATATTCACCATTATTATAGCGTTAGGTACTATAAATTACGAACATTAAAGCAAATAATAATAATAATAAATATAAATTGTGCATCGAATCTATTCATTAATTATAAAAATGTTTTATAATAATACTGTTATGTCTGGGTACAGGCGTCAGGCAACAGTGCGACAGTCACACGTGACAGGTCCAATTTATGTAGATGATACGTCAGCCTGGCTGCACCATGAGGTACACTTTATAATTTATATTATACATAGGTACTATATCTAATATGGCTAATTCTGCATCTATAGTTAAACTGCACGTGACAGCCACACAACGTTGACCATTACTCGTTTAAAACAACATTTAGAATTTATTGTTTTATAGCGTTTTCCACTCGCTACTAATATACTATAATATGTGTGTATAATACAGTATAGGTACCTATATAATAATATATTATATGGGTGTACAGATACTCTATTACACCAGCTCACGGCGCGGCGTTCGACGATACTTTTCCTTACCTAACGTAGATATAACTTTGAGTTAAATTGATACTTGTGTGCTAGCCATGTTACAGTTCGGTGTGGAATGAATTTATCGTGTGTGTGTGTATATATATTTTATAGCAGGTGGTGAAATCGATTGGTTCATAAACATACTTTAAATATTATACTCTTTATGGTGGCGGAATCTATACATCATTTTGTTTATATGAAAAAAAGAATGGTGAAATCACTGAAATACTGAAATCTCAAAATGTCTCCTAAATTTATTTTACTTGGTGAAATTGATTTCCCAAAGAAAACTAGAAAGCCAGAAACTGCAGAGTTAAATTCCAAAGCTAAAAGCACCTACTCAAGAATGATAGTATCAAATCCCCGTGATCCATAATATGCTCGAAATATCCACGAACGACCCCAGGGTATAGAATATTCAATATATAATAAACAATACTTAGGTATTCTCACAATTAAACACATTTTTGATGAATGCAGAATATACCAATTACAAAGAGAAGAACTAAACATAAGCCACGACATCGGTACAAGCCTAGGTCCAAACCCTGAAAACGAAGCCAACACAATTGAATTTTTCAAATCAATAAAAATATTAAACCTACTATAATTTATAACCAAAATATTGTAATATCATAAAATTGTATATTTACTCATTGCTGATTTATATAAAAATCTATTTTCTTTTCTATACTCTGTATCTTTAAAACAATGTAACGCTAATGGCCTCTGTTTTGTCGAAGCGGAAATTTATTTGTGTACATTTCAAGATCAATAAAAAAAATAAAAAAAATACTTAGGTATTAGGTTATCATAATTATATAGCACTTATTGCAGTTACCTACCTATACGAATTTTGGTTGTAGATACTGATAAACACTTCATGAAATGGCAATTTTATAGTAAATATATATATTTATGTATTTATGATGATCAATTACCTTTTCAATTTGGTCGTAAATTCATTACATTTTTAAAAGTTGTTTAAATTAAAATAATCCAATGCATTACCTATAATGTGTGTAGTATTTATTGTTTTTTTATTTCTAATGTTATGCGTTTCTTCAGAGATTGCTTTAAAATAGTTTTGTGTTGACTGACAGTATTTGCACTTGTTTTATCCAGAAGTCAGAAGACTTTATTTATATCTCGTTTAATTTTGTAGTTTCTTCATAATATTATTTCTTGTACTTGCGGCTTTATAAAAAAATTAATTTTTATACATATATATCTTTTATTATATTAATAGTTTAAATTTAAGAAAATGTATAGTTTAATTGTGGTCAAATTACTTATATAGCCCTGTTAATAAAAATATATACATGTACATTTGATAGATGCCATCGTTCATAAATGCTTATTTAATTAATTTAGTAAAACGATTGAATAAACCAAGTCAAAAAAAAATTTCTTCTAAATGACTGTATAATACTATAATAAATCTTTATTAATTTCAGTTTTTGATTTTATGCTTTGACAAGAAATGTCTTTTGTATACCTATTGTTGTATCCCGGTAAAAAATTGTCAAAAATAATTGTGGTATGACAGTATATATCTTTTAAAATTCCATTTTATATTCTGTAAAATAGGTATTATAATTTTTATTTAGAAAAAAAACTTTTTTTTTGTCACTAAGAATATATCAAAGACTTTCATTTAACTTGCATATCGATTGACAATTTGAATATAATTATTTTTTAGAATTTCAATGAAGCATCCGATTTACATTAGGGGTTAAAATGAACATTTTCAAAGGATTTAAAAAAAAAAATTCTTGAAATATATATACAGCAAACCATTTTCAATAGTACATGTTAAACTTTAATTACCTACTATAGTCTTCATTATACTTAAGAATGGAACTGTGGCATCATTTTTTCATTAACTTAATTTTCATATATTTTAATATGTCTATCATATTATAATGTTTGATAGTATATAGTTTTGTTATTATTTATTTTAATTATTAATTTCTAACTTCCTCGCTGAATATCTAAATTTTCTACTGAATACAGTATTTAGTTTTTAATCTAGACTGATAAATATAATTTTCAAAGATTTTTTCTTTGCCTACAAGTAATTTTTAAAAAAACACGTTTAAAACTTTTTAATGTCTTGAACTGTATAATAATGTAAAAATAAAAAGGTTCTAACCTTCGGGTTAATTTGTAAAATTGTAATGTCGGGCATACTTTGGGCCTCTAGAATGGCATAATGATCTATAATATAATATATATTATATATCTTGAGTGTATCTATGATATCACAGGAAAGAATTACATCCTCATGCTTGCGTGTGACAAATATACATTTATATTTTTATGATAATGTCAAGCAATTTATTTATTTTTTTCTTGTGGCTTGGTGTGGCGCAGTGCGTACACTCAACTGCGGAAACGCTCTGAGTGTACGTATCGGCCGGCGTTGCTAGTTCCCGGATGGGTGACCACCCAGGATTTTCAGCAACGTATCCTTGCCACACATAAAAAAACGTGTTTCAATTAACCGTTCTTCCCCCTACAAAAAAAAAAAAAACAATTTTTAAACAAACAATTATTACACTGATGCCTAATAAAAATAAATCAAAGTATTGTGGGTGTTGTACTTATACACAAATAGTATAATAATATACTAATATGTATATTTATACTTAAATATAGCGAATATATGTAAAGTAGGTATTTTATTAATAGTTCATATATTTGTTTTATTTTAAAATTTTTTTTCTGGAGATTGGATTATATTTTCAAAATCATTTAAGCTACGTTAAATATTTCAAAAAGTTGTACCATCAATTTACTAAATAGATAATAGTACAAGCAGGGACGATATTAAGGGACTTTTAAAAAATATTTGTCAGATATTTTGCTTATTGCTACACAATAATTTATACAAAATCGATAGTTCCATTGTTTTTCATTAGAGTTTAAATATAAGCAAGTATACCTATTATAAACTAATTTCAAGTCTTCAATATTTTTTAAATATTATTTATTTAGTTCAAACGAAAATTGTTATTTAATGATATAAAACATTTTGAAATTTCAAATGAACCATGGTACCGGTGCCTACTATTAAGTTAATATTTCAGTCTTAACATCTCTTATACGTTATGTTATAATTATTTTTTTATATGGTATGAACAACTAAAATTAATTATTAATTTGTATAAATGTACCATTATTCACTGTAGGTAGGTACCTACTGCTTACTGTACTGTATATTTCCTAACCAATATCATTTTATTTAAAGTACCTACCATACGTATATTGATGATTTGCTGTTGCTAAAATTTTTACTAAATTATTATTTAATCTTGTGACTATTATGCATATTTGATTAAAAACTGTAATTTTTAGGGTTTTTACTATATTAAAATATAGATATTCTAAAATTTTAAGATCTTAAAATAAACTATTAAAATACAATTTAAAAGTTAAAGTTTTAATACTACCCTGAAATCATAATATAGTACTTTAAACCATTTTCCATTCGGTAGTATATTTGTATATTGCACATAATTATCATATTCTACTGTTGTAATGGAGTAATGGACATAATATTTAGAAATTAGAATACTAAATGTCTATATTAATTATGTTTGATTTGACATTATAACTTTCATTGGTTGAGCATTAGTGCTGATACAATGAAATTTGTAATTTCATATATCATTATAATTTATAATGTTCTAAAAATAATAAATTACATATTTTCTCAAAATATGTTATGACCTAATTGGAAGACACAATCTCATTTTTATCACTGGTCTTCCAACAAAAAATATATTCTCGCGAATAAAACTACAAAATTATATTGAAAACTTAATTATTGTGCTTAATAACACACTGTTTAAAGTAAGTATGCTTTATACTTATAGTTTTTTCCAAATTCAATAACTATATTATGTGTGTATAAAGGATCTACAATGGTAATCTAATTCAAAATGTTTTATATGGACGAAACATCGTTGACAAACGATTTTTTCTCTAAGAAAAGTAAAGCCAGGTGATTATGTTACAATAATCTAATATGATTTAAATAATTATTGTGGTTTAAAATAAACTGACTAAATTTACTTCATAATACGCGTGGGCCTATACCTATAGCATACAAACCATCTGTAATAATGTTATACAAGATTCATCCTATGAAGTTTACGAATAAAAATTTAATAAATTCATATAATTAATTTTTTTTATGACTGCGGAGGTTGGCATATTCCACATATATTGCATATATAATATAATATACGTATATAATATTATATATGCATTATGTTTACTATAATAATGTATATTATTGAGCGGGAACCGACGGTTTGCTATTTTTTTCCTTGGGTATACGCTACACGTATTATATTATGCCAAAAATATCGAAAAGTATAAACCCCTGTCCCTCCAGCACTGAATATATATTATGATCCACCGCATCAGGTACACCTTACAAGCATTTATATTCATAAATCGAAAAATATTGGCCATCGGCCCGAATCTGCACCGATGCGCACGCATATATTTATACAATACGCCGTATGATACTTTAATACATGCAACATCAAACAGATCCTTTCGTTGTACATTGTTATTATTAGTATTATTATGATAATATATACATTTTGTTGTCTACAGCCACGTGTGTTTTCAGTATTCACTATACTCACTATAATTGTATATTACACGGCCCGTGAACACTGACTATATATATATAGGTACCTATAATACAGTATACATAAAATATACGTTATTATTTCGTTTACTATATTATTGCTACTCCCCGGCTAACAATATATCTACTTTGTCACTGTCTCTCGTAGTCTCGTGAATGTACATACTTAATACAATTACACTATATTGATTACCCTTTGACACGTCTCACATCGTCAGTTAATAATATAATATTGTCTATACTCACATCTAAAGGTACCTGTGCATAACATGCACGACGCTTCCATTTATAATACTTATTATATTTATCATAATCTATAACTTCTATAGTTTTTTATTTAAAAAAATTACAAACTTCTGTTTGGTTTTGAATCTATTTTTACATGTAGTTTTTATTATTAAGACAACATAAATTATACTTATTCGTCATAATGAAAATATATTTAAAACGCGATAAAATCTCATCGATGGCTAATATTTCGTCATTTTGCTTATTTGTACAATATGTCAATATTTAATACCTAAAAGGCTAAAAACCTAATACAATTGATATATATACATATTATTTTAAAGTCAACATAATATGATGTGCCTACAATTAAACGTATTCGAGTAACGACGAGACAAAGTGGATTGGCATGTTCCAAAGTGCGTCATAATCTCATACAGACCAACCACAAACGAAGAATCCCGTGAAGTGCGCTAATCCTTTTCAGTTATACAACCACGCACTTCAACATTTACAAAACTGACTAAACCACGGTGTCGTATATAATAGAAGAGGTAACGCGTATAATAATATATAATTTATACAAAAACGCATTACAGAAAGTGCACTGGCAACAGATTACTGTATGTTATCACTTATCACTGCTTATCATATATATTTATGTTGTAACTATTAGTTTTGACATATATTTTAATGCATATATAATTAATATACCATAATAATCATATTATCATTATCTAAATAATATGTATGAAGTGAAAGTATATAATATATAGCCAATTATATTAACAATTGAAGTATAATATGTATGTATAAAGATATGATTTATAATACTACCTACCTATAGGAATATTACTATATATAATATATATTCATACATTGTAGTACAATTCGATATTTTATATAGGTTATACAATAATATAACGTGAAATGTGTGAAAATACAATCCAGGCGAATGCATCAAAATCCAATCCATCGAAGACAATTTTGTACTTCTCCAAAGCCCATTTTTAACATGCGTAAGTAAAATACCTTAAAGGCTATACGTATATACTCCCTACCCAAAAATCTGTATTAACTAAATGTTTACACATAAGTATTTGAAATATGTCATCGATTTTCAAACGAAAACATTAAAATATAATATTAATAATATACACTCATAGAAAAGAGATTAAATGGGTATACCTATCTAAATTTCCATTTCGACATAGTATATTTATGTACCGGTATATAGCGAAATCGAATCGTTACCGTCCGCGAACGCGATATTATAACACATAAGTGTGACTTGCGTGTTTAGGAACAGGCAAACTTGACTTATAATATGTACATAATAATTAAAGTCGACAAACGTTTCGCGGTCGTATATTATATTGATTGTTGTACAAAATAATTTATTATTGATTACTGTCAACGACTCCACAAAAATAGCAATGTGGTGGATTTTGACATAATTTATGAAATTTAAAATTAAAAAATGATTTTGTAGTTCAATATTTTTTAAATGATCACCTTTTATAGTTAAGGATTTAAAATTTGAAATAAGATTCCACGTAAGTAGGTTATTCTGTAACCAAAAAAATGTTAAAAATATGAAAACCGTGTTTTTAATTTTTATAGTTATTTTATGTTTAAATTTTGACGAAATTACATACCTATTAAATAACCAAGTATAACTATTCGAGTTATTTTATTGTAATTTTATAATATTAATTCAACTTTCCGGCTACCATATTAATAATAAGTATAATAATAATATAAATATAATATAAAATATTCAAATAATTAAAATTTAATACCATCCATTATACCGTGACCCACTTGTAACATACTGTACAGCAGAGCGAAGTCCACTTAGGTACCAGCTTTTTTTTCTGTAATTACAGCGGACTTACACAATAGTTGTACATAATGAATTACATATTTTGTTTTAAACTCGATAAAATCATGTTTAAGACAGTTAAGAAAATCATTTTAAAAAAAGGACGTTATAAACATAAAAACATATTTTAATCAACAAAAACAGTTTTTTTGATCTAAAAAAAAAAAAATTTATCAACTAGTCGAAACTAATGTGTACATACTAAATATTGTATAGCAATAAACAGTATACAATAATATATGCGGGCGTATAACAATAAATAGACGTACCAAATATAATAATATTTACATCAGGAAGAAATCTGCACGTGACTGCCAGCAGACTATTGCAATTTTTTTTACAAAGTTCTGCACATAATATTTAATGTATGTACTTACCTAGGTATATTACATAAACGATAAAGATGTGTACTGATTGTACAAAATTACTACGAAACGCTTGTAATTTTTGTTATTTTTTTTTTTTTCGTGTTATGAATGTTATGATCCCTACGGGCTACGGTAAAAGGTTGGGATCACATATTCACATGAGAATATAAAGTCACGCCGCAAATTTTGAAAAAAAATCCAATGTGCAGTGAAGTGCAGCATGCATAATTTATTTATATATTATGTAACATGATATCTTATTGTGTACTGCGGCGGGTATCTATATAATATATAAAGAGATACTTATACAATGTCTGCAGCATTATCGTACATCAAACACGAAAATGTATTCTAGAGGTCGGACCCCGACAATCATTCACTACGTGACCGATCGAACAATGAGAACTATTCATTCACGTATATTGTACCTATAGTTTATATTATTTGAGGTGTTCGTATATTATATTATAGTCTGCGATGACGCTAATTGCCGGTAGTCAACAAGTCGTTTTTGCGGCGGAACAGCCGAATGACAATA
>JANEHU010003209.1:0-41201 GCA_027563435.1 Nasonovia ribisnigri | reverse complement strand
TTGTTTTTGTATGCCCTCTGAGTCTACAATGTGCCCCAAAAATGAAATTTCGCGTAAACTGATTTTACATTTTTTTGTGTTGCACGTTAGTCCGAACCTCTTGAGCCGCTCGAGAACTTTGTCTAGGTGGGCCTGGTGTTCGTACTCGTCCCGTGAAAATACTACAATATCATCTAGGTATACTTGTACAAAATCATCCTGGTAACCTCTCATGACCTCGTTCATGAGTCTCACGAACGTCATTGGACTATTTTTTAGACCGAAGAGGAGGACTCTGAACTGAAACAGCCCTCTGCGTGTTCGGAAAGCCGTGTATTTTCGCGCATTTTCATGTAATGGCACTTGCCAGTACCCCGACCTTAGGTCAAAAATGCTGAAAATTTTCGCGCCCTGCATTTGCCTAATCATTTTGTTGAGATCTGGCATAGGGTACGCGTCGGATTCCGTCACGTCGTTGAGCCGCCTGTAGTCGACACAGAGACGAAATGTTCCGTCTTTTTTCTTTGCTAATACTACTGGTGTGGCCCACGGTGAGGTACTTGGTTCTATGAGCCCCTGGGTTTCCATATCGCGCACCATCTCGTCGATAGCGGTTTGTTTTTGCTGTGGGTACGGGTATGGTTTGAGCGCGATTGGAGATGGGTCTTTTAGCAAAATTTCGTGTTCATTTAATTTGGTACGGCCTACTTTGTCACTGAACACTCCCGCGTATTTATTCAATATCTTGGTTAGTTTCGAGCGCGTTTCGGTGTCGTTACCAAATTCTAATTGTGATAAGTCTGGCCTAGTGGTGGGTGGTTGTGACTTCCCTTTCCAGCATGCTGACGTACGAATTTGCCTACCCATGTGTATTGTGCACGCGGCGTAATCCCAAGAGACTTCATTGTTGACCAGGAAGTCGTGTCCTAGTAACGCGTCGCAATACAAATTGTCTAGAACAGTTGCTTCGAATTTTATATCGAGTGCCCCTATTCTAGCTTCGAATGAGGTGGTGCCACTGGTTGTCGCAGTGTGACCGTCCGCCATTCGGACTGTGTTTGTTGGTCCGTGAGGAGGTGTTTTGCCGTATTTACGGGCTACTGACGGGTTTACGTATGATTTTTGTGCCTGCGAATCTAATAGGGCTGTTACGAAGCCTGACGGAAATTCGAGTTCGACCGCGGGGGTCGGAATTTTGTCCGGGCGTGTTCGCGTACCGTTATTAGTCGTATTGCAGTCTGTCGAACGGGGCAACTGGTTCTGAACCGCGACGGAAACTGTTTGGTCGTCGGCGTTTACCGCCAAGACCATACTGTCCCTATCGGTTGCCTCTGTGCTCGGCTGTTGCTCTACGTGCGCAGACTGACCTATTGCGGGGATAAGCGCGGTGTGTGTGCTCGCTTCCCCGTCACCTGTGCTGGTGAACACCCGTGTCTCTGTTGCCTTTGTCCCTACACCTGTGGCTGCCCCATGAGCCGACTGTTGTTGATCACACGTGTCACCGGTGAGGTGAGTGTGATCGGTGGTGGGGTGGTGTAGGTTGGGGGTCTGTGAACGGGTGTCGATAGATGGTGACACGGAAAAAATTTTCGTAGTCGGTTGTTCAATGTGTTGAGCTTCCGTACTGCGCGCTTTTCGATAGCGTTTATTTTTCCCGTGTGTACTACCGAATTTTGGTGATGATGAGTGGGGGGTTGGTGTTGAGTCGATGAGGGGGACTAGTCCTCGTCGACTCCCCCGTCGTTTCCCGGCCTGGTCGGTCGGTGTGGGCATTTGTTGTTCCAATGGAGTTCCCCACAATATCTGCACGGCCCCGGTGGCTGGTCATCGGATGATTTGCCAAAATATTTTTTTTTTACCGGGGGGGCTGTTTGTGGGGTATCCGTACCCTTTTTGGGCTTTGGTGTCCATTGTTTGGGGGTCGGGTCGGTGGTGTCCGTTGCCGGGTCCAAAACGCCTGCGATGCGTCGCAGTTCGCTGAACGTTTGCGGCCGGTGCAGACGGATGTGCGTACGGAAAGTGTCGCGCGTTAGTCCGGCGATAATACCTACCAATTCCGATTCGGATAGGCCGGTGTTTACGCGGCGCGCTAGCTGGTTTTTACTCAGCACAAATTCCGTTAGCTTTTGTGTGGGCTTTTGTCGTGTTGACACTATGTCGGCTCGCAGCCGGGATTGAATTTCGGAATTATTGAAATTTTCGAAAAATTCCACCCTAAATTCTTCCCAGGATAGGTCTAGTACCTTGATAGTTGTGTACCATGTACCTGCCGCTCCTTTCAGCTGCGGTTCGACCGCCCTACACCAACCCGCTGGGTGGATACGTGCTTGCGCAAGTATCGATTCGGTATTATCTATATACCTGACGGGGTCTTCGGCCCTTGTTCCGGAGAACTCGTGTAGCGATGACCTTGCTGTGCGCAAATCGTCGTATGGTATTAGTACCGATCGTTCTTGAGCGCGTGTATCGTATGGCGCGTATTGTGACGCGCGTGTATTGTGACCCGTGTTGTCGTGTTGAGTGTCGCGCGCGAAAAACGGTCTGTTGTTCGCGGCGGTAACGCGACTGGTGCTCGGCTGAGCGCCGCCGTCGTTGCGCTCGTACGACCTACCCGACTGGTAACTATCGTGTGTACGAGTTGTTATGTGTGCAGGTGACGGGTGGTTGACGTATTGCGGGGCCGCCAAGTCGTGTGGCTGCTGTGTGGCGGTCGAGCGCGGTTCCGTGAAGAACCGCGTCATGCTTGCCTCGAGCGCCATTAGACGTGCCTCGAACGACGTTGTGTCGTTCATTTGTGGCAACGTTAGTTTCAACATATGCAGCTGTTCCGCTGCAGTCTTAAAAATGTCATTGTGTAGGGGTTGTGAGGACTGGACCTCTTGCATGGTCGACTGGAAGCCGCGGAGTTCTGACAGGTTGTCCGTGGGTTCTTGACTTGCCCCGAGGCTTGTCGAATTTCCCCCGGACGGCTGTCTGAAAATCCGACTGGCGTTCGTGCTTTCCAGCGTTAATGTTGTTGGTTGTGCGTGTTCAGTACCGTCCTGTAATCCTGTGATTGGGGACTGCACTGTTTCGAACCTTACATTCTCGGGGACTAGTCCACTTTCCCTAATGTTCTCTTCTAACCTGATATACACATCCGCCCTTGACCCAGACGCGCTGAGTCCGCGGCCCGTGCACTCGCTACGTAGCTCTGCCAATGACAACTGTTGTAACGTTTTTCCAGTCATATTGTAGGATTAATTACAAATGTGGTCGTTAAACTGTTGTTTGGTGTGGTTGCTTGTGTTTGGTGTGTGTATGTGTGTTTGGTTTAGAGTTGTTTTTTTTCAAACGGAATGAAACGTAAGATTCGCGCGATGTCTACGAAAATTTACGTTTTATCTTTATGATTACGCTAATGGGTCAGCTGTTGACGAAACCGCCGTTGTGTTCCAAGAATAGTAGAACTAGGTCACGTACTCGGCGGCGGCAGCTGACGGCTGCAGCGGCTGAACCGGTTTTGGCCTGCGCGCTGTGCTGTTATCGACAGTATAAGTATAGTGTCGCGGGACGAAAGGTAGCTATTGCGGAGGGGTGGTGGTTGTTATATAACTACTTCCCAATCCGTATCACGGTTATGCACGGCTGCGCGGAATTCCCTGTTACGTGCTCGAAATAAATCTTACGTAATGTCCACTGGGAATCCTAGCTAACCGGCAAACACACTCCTGGCTAAAGGACTTAATGTTAACTTAATATAAGCAATCTACCGAGGTATGTGTCAGCGTGAAAACTCTTACCTTTTTGCTGTCTTGAGGCGATGATTCCTCTGCGGGGAGCCAATTGACGCGGCGACGACGGTGTTTAGGATGACACCGCGGAGGAGCCGGTCTCGATTTCGCGACTGTACGTCGGAAATACGTTTCACGGGAGAATAAAATAAAATAAGCAATTTCACGTAGCGTTTCGTCAGTCTTTATTCGGCGAATACCTTTTGGTGTATATATAAAAAAAATGTGACGAACAAAAAGAAAGGACCGACTGGTGCGGGTGTTTTCGCGACGCGCGGTGAAACGGAAGAGAGCGATGCGCCGGCGGCCGGTACTCGTTTTGCCCGACTTGTCTTCCCGTCCCGCCTTGTGCCTTTGCGGCGCGGTGGGAGAGTCGACCGAGTCGCGACGTCGTATCCCGGGGTGGTGGTTGACCAAAGTGTAGACTAGGTCGTGGCGGTGCCTGTACTTTGTACTGGTCGCCGCTACGTACCGTATCAGGGGGAACCGCGTTAGCATTACTTCCCCTAGTTAGCATTACTTCTCTTAAACCTAACCTAACCTAATCTAACACACAGTTCAATAAATTATAATAATTCAAGTGCTATTTTGTTCTCAACTCTAGAATATATTAAACACTCTGTGCCATTCCTTTATAATAAAACAAGTAGATAAATGTAATTATCAACTTATGCTAATAAATAATGAAACTAAATAATTACGAATATACTTACCTTGAAGGCTCGGACATGATTATACATTATCCAAATACTATTTAATAATTTTTAAACTATGATTGGTATTTGATATATTTTGAAAATTATTGTTATTGGCTTATTGTAGTCTTAGATGATTTTTATGGATTTCTTTTAATGATTTCTGTAATTTGTGTTGATCATTATGTTGATCTATTGACCTAACATAGCTGTGAACTTACGTCCCGCCCCTGGAAGTTTAATTCTAAAAAGTAAAAACTAGTTACATATAATAGCACTGATAGCATACTACATAGCATGACAAATTAATTTAATTTGTCATGCTACATAGTACATACCGCGACGGACTGATATAGTAGGTATAGTTTAAATGGTGTCCGGTGAATTGGTCGCGAACAATTGATCGCCGGTGAATTGGTCCCCGGTGAATTGATCGCGGGTGAATTTATCGTGGATATAATTGGTCGCTAGGATAATTGATCGTCAAACGAACAGTTTTAGTTTTTTAAAGGAGGTTTTCACTACATACGTTCACGTTCACGTGCATTTATTGGCCAGACCCGTTGGCTATGAACGGTCTCCCCAACGTTTACCATCGGTTAAGGCGGTTCGGTTTGGTTGCATATTGGTTTGATAATATATTTGCTTTGATATAAGGTATCATTGTTTTTTCTTTGATAGTCACGTTTCCCAAAAAAATAAATAAATAATTTTTAAATTTGATATGATTTGAATTTTCATTTGTTATCAATACTAAGCAGCCGTGTACACGAAATTGTTGAATTGGATCCAACAACACGGTATTATGGTTACTCGTGTGGTAAGAACGTGTAAACACTCTGGTATACCGCAAGCTTACCATGTATACCAACCAATCAAAGAATAGTATTTTAATACACGTACACGCGAACGTATGTAGTGGAAAGCTTCCTTAATTGTTTTATTATAATATTAGGTATATTTCTGAGTTTTATGCTTTTAAAGTTTCTCACAGTTAATTAAATTTAAAATTATAATAAGTATTTCATTATTAAGAGAATGAATACGACCTTTACATTTCATTTTTTTATATTGGTCTTTGGTCACATTGACTTTTCTTCGGTTCCAAATTTTTCAAAAGTATACATATAACCGTTTAAAATTAATTTATCTTTGCCTTTTTCACTCTTTATGAACTCCATTATTATAAAATAAAAAACAGAAAACACACACAATAACGTACTAGCATGGACTAACAAATGCAAGTATGTAATGACAAATTGGTACGACCATCGGAATATAGATGACGATAAATCGATAACGATCGTATACGCTTATCTAAGTTATTGCCACGCTAGTTCAATTATCTCGTGTGTACATCATATAATAGTATTTAAGATTATTATATCTGTTAATTCCATTGTAAATTGGATTTACTGTACGTTATTTAAAAATAAATAAGAGTATTTGAATCTTCTAAAATAATAAATGAGATGTGTATAAAATATATATTAAATATTAACTATGTAATGAGTATAGTAAAAATAAAAAAGAGTATTTGAATCTTCTAAAATAATAAACATAAAACTCGGATGTGTATATAATATATATTAAATATTAACTATGTAATGAGTATAGTAAAACAATTAAAAAACTAAAATTGTTCGTTTGACGATCAATTATCCTAGCGACCAATTATATCCACGATAAATTCACCCACGATCAATTCACCGGGGACCAATTCAACGGCGATCAAATGTTCGCGACCAATTCACCGCGATCGAGTTTAAATACCTCGATGCATATATCTTAAGCCGCGGTCGTACGACGATAGTAAAACGCTTCAGATGTTTTCGCGACAGCGTACAATTGTGTAGTAAACCGACGTTTTAGCACAAAAACGTCAGACCAAAGTTCAGGCGGCTACAATAATAATCACGCCACTGATGCTGCCATCTCATTGGCTTAGTGCTGAGCTACAGCACATCACGCCATTCCTATTGACGTCAATCACCCTTTCCTAATCACGGCATGTCCCATATAAATAGGAGCCCTTGTTACAGAGGACTTCAGAGATAGTTCAATACTCAATCCCAAACTTAATAGTGCTTATGTTGGTCGCCGACTAGTAACAGCCGCATTGCCGCCTTCAATAAGTACAAAATCCCAGTTTTAGTGCAAATAGCTACTCTCCGGCAGAATACATATATTCTGTCGACAAACTTAATTTTGTTTTAAATATAATTGTTTTATTGTTAAATAAAAGTATAACTTGTTTTCAACGTGTTGATTTAACTTATTTACTTAAACACGCCAAACCTTCCGATCCAAGTCAACAGCGTCAACGTGCATTCGTCGTAAAAGAAGCGTGGAGCAACCGAGCGGTGAGAGCGAACTGGTTACTACATAAAATTTGGTGTCAGGTGTGGGGTAATTCTTCATCGAACGAACACTTTTTGAGTAAGTCAAAAAAGTACTTCAAGACCCGCCGACGAAACCACGTTCACGACAAGACGAGGAAGGAAGAAGTTCATTAAGAAGAAGTTCTGTGGAGCATTCAGGCACACAGACAAGTCCAGTAAGGGCAAGAAAAAAAAAAAGTTCAAACCAATTTCCAGGACAATCCAAGAAGGAAGGAAGACAGAACATTTTACGGGCCACATCAAGATGCAAGCTCTGTAAGTCATTTGAATATTATATTGTATGTCTGACGGAGTAAATAGCAATTGGCAAGTAGTAGCTTATAACCCAAACACATTAAGAATCAGAATGGTTAATACAGATAAATTAGGTTTTGAGGGGGCACTCAAGTTAGTACCTTCTTTCTCGGGAGGAACAGAATCCGATTTAGCTTCATTTCTGGCTAAATGCGAATTTATTTTTAAAAATATCCCCGATACATTAAAACCCAATATTTTAGAAGCTATACTAACCCAATTAAAAGGTAATGCATTCGAAGCTGTTAGATACTAAACCATTAATACCTGGGATGAATTAAAAAGTTTATTTAAAACTGTTTTCGGATCAGCACATTCAGTGTCGTACTTACAAGTACAATTAAGTCAAATGCGAAAAAACGCAAAAGAATCGGTTAAGGAATTTTCCATTAGGATAGAAAAAACTGCACACGAACTAACACACGCGTTAACGATAGATAAGGCAGCAGCCGAAACTGCAATAATAGCACAAACCGTGCGAGCTCACTGAGCGTATTTGTAGCAGGCGTTCCACAAACTATCGGCATAATATTAAAAGCGCGTAATATACAAAATTTTGAAGAGGCAGTACTAAGCGCGATGGAAGAGCAAAAAACGACAGAATATTACGGAAACGCGAGCGGATTTAATAAATTTACAAATAATAAAAATAAATTTGAGAAAAAACATTTTAATGATAAAAGCGCGATTAAATGCCACCGTTGCGATAGATTAGGTCATTACGCAAACGAGTGTAGGACAAGCGAACATAAATTACCTACTTTTAGAAATCCGAACAGCGGTCAAAGTACAAATACAGCAATTAAACGAGAATATTCGAGTAAATTCTGCAAATATTGTAAAAAACCTAATCACGACATTAGCGAGTGTCGAAAACTAAAATATAACGAGAAAAATAAATTTAATGAACAAAATCAAGGGGGACCACAGAATAGGTCTATTGAAGAAATACAATCGGGAAGCAATATACGCATAATCACGCCCATAACACAGGAACATGTAACATGTTTTTCTGATAAATTCAAAAAAAAAAGAAATCAAATTTCTAATTGATAGCGGTTCAGAAATGAACATAATTAAAATATCAAGCTTAAAAGGACACATAATTGTCAATGAAAAAGACAAGAAAAAAATTAAAGGCATCCACGCAAGTCCAGTAGAGACAGTAGGATCGGTAATCATTCCAATATATATTAACGAACAACCTTTCGTTGTTAAATTTGACATTGTACTAGATAATTTTCCAATACTTGAAGCAGGTATAATAGGCATAACATTTTTAAAGTTAAACAAAGTCATTCTAGATTGGGATAAGGAAATACTAATAATATCTGAGAAAATAAAAAATAATGATACATTAATTATCCCTCCACGAAGTAATTGCGTATTACAAATTAGGGCAGATGAACAAATCGATCACGAATTAGTAACGATAAAAAAATACGAAATTAATGAAGACGTAATTATAGCTAATAGTATCAGTCCGGTTAAAGGTGATAAAGTAATTAGTAATATTATAAATATATCCGAACAACCGTTCGTAATTGAACAATTAACGACGAGTAATTTAAAATGGGAACCATATAAAGATAATGTTTTTATTACTAGCGAGGAAAATCAATCAATTAACAGAATTAAAAAGATCAAAGAAACCGTTAATACCGAACACCTTAACAGTGAGGAGAGCGATAACATTTTAGACCTTTGTAGTCGATTTTCGGATTTATTTTTTTTTGAAGGTGACCTATTAAGTGCCACTGAATAGTTACGCATCAAATTAATACGCCTCGGTGCGTTAAACCGATAAATATTCGTCCATATAGATTACCGCATGCATACCAGGAAGAGATAGAGAAACAGGTGAAAGAAATGAAAGAAGCTAATATAATACGCGACTCTTTATCTCCATTTAATTTTCCACTGGTAGTAGTTAAAAAGAAAAAAGACGCAAACGGAAAACAAAAAATGCGAGTGTGCGTAGATTTTCGTAAGCTCAATGAAGTCACGGAAAACGAAGCTTACGGACTACCAAATATTCTAGAAATATTAGAGTCTCTAGGTTCGTCTAAGTACTTTTCGACTCTAGACCTTGCGAGTGGTTATCACCAAATAATGATAGATAAGGGGGACACCCATAAAACGGCGTTTTCTACGAAATCTGGTCATTACGAATTTTTACGATTACCATTTGGACTTAGTTCCGCGCCAGCTACATTCACTCGAGCCATGAAAGCTATTTTAATGGGCTTGGAAGAACTATGTGCTGCGTATTTGGATGACATTGTCGTCCATGGGTCAAGCTTACGTGACCACCAGAATAAATTAGAACAGGTATTCACGCGTTTAAGAATACATAAATTAAAATTACAACCCACGAAGTGTACATTCTTACGTAAAGAGGTTTTATACTTAGGGCATTTGATCAGCGGAGACGGGATAACACCAGATCCTAATAAATTAAGTTGTATTAAAGAATATCCGAGACCGTTAACTGAGAAAGACGTTAAATCTTTCTTAGGTTTACTAAATTATTATCGCCGATTCGTTGACAATTTCGCTAACCTACTTAAGAAAGACACACCATTCGTGTGGACGGACATGTGCGAAAACGCATTCCAAGAATTAAAAAACGCATTGATGAACCCACCCCTACTTGTATACCCTAACTGGGGGTCAGCTCCCATTTCGCCGCCATTTCATTTCGCCGCGGTACCGTTTCGCCGAATTTATTTTTTCGCAGTTCCATTTCGCCGAATTTATTTTTTAAGTAACTCTTTAACTCTCTAACTGTCATATGGTCTTAAAATATAAAATGTGCCTAATTTAAAATATTGACGATGAAGAATGTTTATGAGCAAAAATGTCTTATTATAATATATATATTATAATATACGTATTGAAATTTTTTGTTTAATCCTACATAAATTATTGTATTTAAAAAAGTTATATATATCTTCAATAATTATACATAAAAAAAAATTGTTTTCTAAATATTTTGATTTTTTTATTTGCTTAACTATTATACAAGGTGTAACAGAAAGACATGACAAAACAAAAATAAAACTATGCTTTACTATGATTACTCAATAATTATTCATTGTGTTTAATTAAATAACTAATATTGTCCAAATAATCAATCCATTTCATCTGCGGAGGATCGCTCGTCACTCTTTCTTTAAGACTACAAATTCTTTGTTCCAGCTTAACATATTTGTTGTAAATTCTTTTTACTTTTTTTCCACGTTGAAGAAGTTTCATGTCATCCTCAATTTTGGCATGTTCTTTTTGTAATATAACTATAAATTCAAATATACTGGGATGATTTCGACCTGCTGCTTTATTTAATGCATATGCCAACCTTCTAAATCATTCGTTGTCCGTCTATCTGTATTAGTCCAGTGGTTCCAAATATATCGGCTAAATCTAGGTGTTAAATCGTCCAACCATGTTTCAATATAATAATTTAACAATTCTTCCACTTTTTCATTATTTTCTGGTTTTTCACTCTCTATTATTAACCATAAATCGTCTAACTGTTCTATAGGAACTAGAGGTAAAGCTGAAATTCTACGAACTAGAGTTTTAATTAATGGATCACCTTCCGATGAAACATAATCATTTCGAAGACCAACATCAACAACTTTCCTATAAACTGCCTGAGTATAATGAAAAAAACAACCACGAATTTGTGCATCTGGATATTTATTTTTTATTGTATTAAACATCGTTATTTCAAAGTCTAATTGAAAAGTTGTTGGCAATAGACATTTTCCTAAGCTATTAGCTTTTGCTATAAAAAGGTCAATCATTCGATTATATGTAGTTTCAGATTTATTTGGAAGTAAAGCATACATTCCTGGGAATACTACATCAATATATACAAAATGTATAGTATATAATTGTAAAAATATGTTTGGTAAACTTTTAAAAGTAGGTACCATCCATAAACAGAGTTTTAGCGTCACACATTTTAGAAAAAATTTCTGGTGTTCCAAAAATTAGAATTTTATCATCTAAACCATCGTCACATAAAATAAAATTTCTTCCATCTAATGTTTGACGCCATAAACCTGGTATATGTAGGTCTTTTCGATTTTCAGGTTGTGGAGGCACTTCCTTACGTTTATTTCGATGAATACTTGATTTTACTGATTGATATGTTGCTACTGCTTCTTCTCTTTCATTTTGGGTCACACAATCTCCTTTTTGTCTTAAAAATGAAGTTCGAACTTCTTTATAAATCTATTGAAATAAATAAGTAAATTTATACTTAGCGTAGGTATCTACTACAGTTACCAATATATTAAAGTATTAAACTATAAGTGCGTGGATTGTGGTCGTAGTATATTATTAAACATCTTTAATATTTAAATAATTTAATCTTAAAAATCCTAACTTTTCTTTTAACTATTACGTATACAATGCAGTAGGTATAATTATTATTTTAAATTATTATTATTCTTTATTTTGAATAAATAAATAAATAAGAGTGGTCAATAAGTAACTCTTAGCTATTTGCACAAAATTTTTATGAATTATACCTACAAAATAAATAAAATACATATACAAAAATAATAAACAAAAACGAATATTTCAAATGCCTATAAACAGCATTAAAATAAGTGAAATATTTCAAAAATGATTTATTAAAATTTTTATAATTACCTTCGGAATTGGTTCAAGAGGGTTTTCTTTTGCTCTCAAACGAAGTTTGGCCTTAAAACGTTTTTCTTCAATTTTAACTGGACGAGGACTGTGGTTATAATTACAAAACTTATCGGAATGTACTTTGAATTCATCTGAAATTATTACACGAGCTCCACAGTTTTCAATACACTTCCAATATTTTTTATTTTTTATTTTTTTATCAATTCTAAAATAATAGTTATTAAAAATAAGGCACTCCCCTTTTCGCTGTGTAGAAATATATTCAATATTTGACATTATTATATAAAAATTGTGAACTGTAAATGCGCAAATACGTACTGGTGATAATCATATGACACTGACTGTGGTAACTTTGCAATTATCGCTGCGACGACACACTATTCATTCTATTTTATTTATATAATTATTGGGGATTAATCAATCGATAACTTCAGAATTGAGATAGTATAGCACTAAGATCGTTTCAAACGATAAATATTTCTGATAAATATTTCTCTGTGTCTATTTATCACTTTTCAAATCACAAATTCATAACCATGTTCTAAGACAAAAATAATTTTATGCGGCGAAATGGGTCGGCGGCAAAATGGGATTAATTTGGCGGCGAAATGGGATACGACCTAACTGGGAGATCGGGAATTTTAATCTAATGACAGATGCTAGCCAATTTGCAATAGGTGCCGTACTCTCTCAAGGGGAGGTACCAAAAGATCAACCGGTAGCTTACGCTAGTAGGACGTTAAACAAAGCAGAAACAAATTACAGCGTAATACAAAAAGAATTATTAGCAATAGTATGGGCAGTGAAACATTTTAGGCCATACTTATACGGTAAAAAGTTTAAAATAATTACCGACCATCGACCGTTAACATATCTATTTAATATAAAAGACGTTTCGTCTCAATTAATGCGATGGAGATTGCAACTAGAGGAGTATGAATACGAAATAGTCTATAGGGCAGGCTCACAACACTCGAACGCTGATTGTTTATCACGTATACATGTTGTTACGAATGATGAACCAATTAATGAATTCGAAGAATTTAAACAGGCAGAAAATAGGCCAATTTTTAATTCTAAAATAATAGAAATAGAAGGAAGTATAAAACACGTAAAAACAGGTGAAAACATGATTTTACCAATTTCCGAAGATAAAATAATAACGCATCCAGCGATAAGAGAAATAATAAGCAAAAACAATCTTACGCCTCAGATAATATTTAATGAGAACAGCAAGTTCATAATAATTAACCGTTTAGACATAATGTTTATTTTTTACAATCTTAAGAACACCCATTATATGGAAATTAGTGCAGATAGTTATTTTAATGCGATAAAAGAAATAAAACTATTCTGTGTCGATAAACAGATAAATCAATTTTCAATAATTAGATTAGAAGGGTTAACAACATTGACCTGCTACGAACGCATACGTACAATGTTTCGTTACCTATTCAGGAATACCGGTATACAAGTAACCATTTATAAAGAAAGGGAGGAGGGACTACAGGATACACATCAACAATGGTAAAAAATTTTTTGAGACCGATTTATGAACATTATAGTTCATAACATTATATATAGTTCTTATTTTTATGTATCCGTAGTATTTTCCAAATAGTCTTATTGTATGTTAGTTGTAAATTTATGTTAAAAACAATCGAGTTACTAAAAAACGAGGTAAGAAATACGGCGATCGATAACAATATAAAAAACTATATTTCTAATCATTTTATTCAGTTAAACCTAATGTCACAATTACATTTATCTGCGATCGATATATTGTTTGACGTCATACAAACTGCCAGAGTAGGACTCATATACCCCTCCATTCCCAAAGAGTTGCTTAAACAACTTTTGGATATTAAAATAGGATTACCCAGTGGGACAGATCTACCAATTGATATAAACGAAAATAATGTACAAGAAATAATGCCACTGTCAGATATAAAAATTTATTATTCAAATGGCAAAATTATATTTATGTGTAACTTTAGTTTATCAACATGAATTAACGCTTTTTCAGTTAATTCCCATACCAATTTGTACGAATAATAGATGTTTATATGTCAAACCTAATTATAAGTTTTTAGCTGTAAGTAGGTCCAAAGAGCTGTTTTCCACATACGATGAAATCGATCAAACATTTTGTAAACATGCCAGTGATTTCCTTCTATGTCCTGAAATCTATCCCTTACATTTCTAACAGTTCAAAAGACAGGGTATTCTGTGTATCCGCGATTATGATACGGAGTATCATTCTAAGAGGGGAGGAATGTAGTAGTAAACCGACGTTTTAGCACAAAAACGTCAGACCAAAGTTCAGGCGGCTACAATAATAATCACGCCACTGATGCTGCCATCTCATTGGCTTAGTGCTGAGCTACAGCACATCACGCCATTCCTATTGACGTCAATCACCCTTTCCTAATCACGGCATGTCCCATATAAATAGGAGCCCTTGTTACAGAGGACTTCAGAGATAGTTCAATACTCAATCCCAAACTTAATAGTGCTTATGTTGGTCGCCGACTAGTAACAGCCGCATTGCCGCCTTCAATAAGTACAAAATCCCAGTTTTAGTGCAAATAGCTACTCTCCGGCAGAATACATATATTCTGTCGACAAACTTAATTTTGTTTTAAATATAATTGTTTTATTGTTAAATAAAAGTATAACTTGTTTTCAACGTGTTGATTTAACTTATTTACTTAAACACGCCAAACCTTCCGATCCAAGTCAACAGCGTCAACGTGCTTCGTCGTAAAAGAAGCGTGGAGCAACCGAGCGGTGAGAGCGAACTGGTTACTACAATTGTCACCGTACGAAATCTTACAATAGTTACTATCGTCCATCACACTATCTTACTTTTGCACTCTCACAGTTTCATGCAACTATCGTTTTTCAATCATCGTGTTACCGTGGCTTTAAAGTGGGTTTCCACTACATACGTTCACGTGAATTTATTGACCGGATCCGTTCGAACGGTCAACCAAACGTTTTCCATCAGTTAAGATCGGTGAGAATTGGTAACATATTAGTTACCACATTTATTCTTAGATACTGATACCATCATTACGCATATTTTCGTTGGTGTGAGGAAAGGAAACGGTTTGCTGACTGATTAGTAATCAGTGATTACTAATACCATATATGATAAGTCTGTTTGAAACGAAAATGTATTATCAAAGATACAAGAAGTACTAGTTGAAAAAGTCGGTTAGTGATAGGAGCTAACATTTTAACACGGACTACTACATTAATTTACTATAGTAGTCCGTGCATGATACTTGTTTGTAATTAGTAAATTGTAAATAGTAAACAACTCGACAGTTTTCATATAAAATTGTCATTTGTCGTCAAATAGTTTTTAGATTCTGAGCGGAGTGATGAATGTATTGATTAATTGTACTATCAAAACATTCATTTGTGTGTCATTCACATGTGTTTTTTTTTATTTATTTTTTTTGAATTTTGTGTCTGTCATCACCTTTTAGGACAGTAAATATGCTTCGATTTTCTTCAATAGTAACTTTTCTGATAGAAAAGTGAATCTAGTTGGTACTTTAAGGGGTAAAAAGTAAAAATTTCCCAGTAGTTTTCATAAGCGCCGTGAAAAACAAATGAAAAATCAAGGAAAAAACGGGAATTTTTACGCAAAACCGATTTTCGACAAAATCGATTTTGGTTTTTGAAGTAACTCTAAAAGAAATGACCGTTGATACATGAAATTTTGACTGCATGTTTATATTAGCATTTTTTATACACCATAACATATTTGAAATATTTTTTAAATACTTTTTTTTAACCTCGTAAGTCAAAAACATTCATTTTTCAGGAGACACATTTTTGTGTTTATAAAATCAATTTTTGTATTTAGTTTAGCCTATGTTTTAAATAATTTGGTAAGACAATGTTTTCCATTAGTCTATAATGTATTTTTAATTATAATTAGTTTTTAAAATGTTTTTTTAGACTAACGAGGTATTGAATTAAGTATATTGAAAATGGATATTGACATACGAGCTATTACTACTCTATTGTTTTCTAGCTGACTGATTTAATTACATTGTTAAATAAAAATTGTTGGATCAGGGGTTTTTATTTATTAAATCTTTTAATACTTCAGCCTTTTGAATTTATTATTAAAACATAATTATAGGTAACAATCAAGGTACTAAAAAATAAACATTATTTTAAAACAGAACTCAAATTGTATAGCACCAGTTCAAATATTAAAAAGTAAACATTATTTTAAAAGAGAACTAAAATTTTATAGTAACATTCAGTCCTTGAATTATAATTATAATAATATAATAATCACACATTATTTTAAAACAGAACTAAAAATGTATAGTATCAAACAAAATATTAAAAAGTAAACATAATTTTAAAACAGAACTACAATTTTATAGTAACGCACATTAATGAACATTACAATTAAATTATAATGTTTTTGAAACTTACGTTGATCATCATTATTTAATTGTTTTAGCAGAAAATCAATCTTGTCTTCATCCATTCTTATGAATTATTTTATACAACTTAATAGTTAAAAACAAGATAAAGTTAGATAAATAAAAAATTACAATATTTAATTAAGTTAAAATGAGAAATTCGCACTTCAAACATACTGTGTGATACCTATTTCTATCAAAGTATTATTGATAACTTAGATTTAATAAAATATAATCAGTATTATCATTGATTATGAACACTATATTATTTTATAATTACAACTATTTATTATTTCTATTTATAAATTGAAGGTATTGTGGCCACAGAACCGTTTTAATATCTGTTTGCAGTTACCGCGGTATCAGTTCGCCAGCCGACGCAATTAATATTTTGTCCAAGGTGGAGATACGATGTATTTCTAACAAAATACTGATAATTGATTTACACGATATTGTGTCCAAATTTATATTCTCTTTGGAAATTATAAGCTAAACGTGATATTACCATTAAAATATTCCATATTTTTTTCTGTAAATTTCAATGTATATATTTTAAAATATCATTTTTTTTTACTTACGAGGTATTACGTCTTAGCCGACACATAGCATTTTCAAAATATTATGCTGACTTATTTTGAGCTGTTAACAGACATTTTTAGTTAGATATTCACTCTATTTCTCATGTAGCGATTTTCTTATTTTGTTGCAATTCAAAAACGAATAACTGTAGATGCAACAAAATTTCACTGAATGTTTATATTAGCATTTTCTATACACCATCTAATTTTGAATATATTTTGACTGTTTTTGAGCTTTTTACGGACCATTTAAATTTTTTTATTTTTTTTTTTATATAAATACCAATAAATTTTTATTTGTTGGGTAAAAAATCTTGAAAATTTAATAGTAGGCTTCTAATATATAGTTTCAAAGGCAGATGAAAATTATTAAAAATACATAGGCATACATTTTTTTTATAAGCATTTAAAGTTCGAATTTTGACAAAATTCATCAAAATCTCGAAAATTATCAATCATTGTAATTGAACAATTATAAAATGGTCAGTTTTTAAAACTAAGGATTGAAAATTAAAATGGTTAGTTTTTAAAGCTAAGGATTGAAAATTTAAAAGAAAGATTCTAATAAATACTACATTCTGTAATCATAAAATCTAAAAATATATAAACACAGTTATTTTTTACAGACATTTTAAGTCTAAATTTGGACGAAATTTCATATTAAAATTAATTTTAACGAGTAAAAGTATAAACTATAATATTTTTGTAGCATCACTGATAATTTTAGGTTAATAATTAAATAATATGAATAATAATAATTCATCTTACCAGCTACCGTATAATAACAATATCAATATAATTTAAAATATCCTAGACTGAAATACCGTCTCCGTTCAGAATCGTTTTTTGTATACAATTCAAATTTAATACCATCCATTTTACAGTGACCTACTGTACAGCGGAGCGATATCCACTTGACCCCCTTTTTTTCGTTTGCTTTGGGTATCTGATCGATAACGAGCCTATTATATTGGATTTTAAACGAGTTTATAGGTACGCAGATTAAGTGAAGTTGTAGAACATCAGAACATGCACAAAATACAATAGTTAAAAATCGTAAGTTATGATCTACTATTTTAGTCTCATGAGTAGCAAACAGAATTCAAGAATATGCATAGAGTACTAAGTAATATAAATTACTGAGTGATAGGGTACCTATACCCTATTTTTGTAGTCACACTTTATATGTATTCACTAATCAGTAATCACTATTGTTATATTTTTCCACAATCTTCTCGAAATAAAATTTTTTTTATTATGTTATTTATATCATTATTAAAACGACACTTTTTGGGCTATTCACAATGGTCAAACGATGTGAAATTGTAGATAATTTTGATCACATTTCAGTACACAGGTACAGTCGTCTCTTGATAATTCGAAATTGATTGGACTAATGAAAAATTTTTAATTACCGAGAGTTTGAATTGCTGGTTAGGAAATATCAAGATGAGCGCAAAAATACATTATAGTTACTGAGTTATTAAAAACAAATTCGTACCTACAATAGTGTTTCGATAGTTAACAAAAATAATAATTGAAATTTATACACAATTGTTATAGGTAAATTACTAACTATAAAGTTATAAGAAATACATTTAAGTGAATATACTTCAAATTGACGAGCGTTGAGTTTCGAATGGTATTGAAATGACGGTTAGTTTTCCCTAACATTTTACTACGAATTATTGAGTGTACCTAAATGCATTGTTTTTATTCGAATAACTGCGAGATTTCTAAGGGAACGAGCAATTACTTTGAATTACCGAAAGTTTGAATTATTGAGAATCTACTGTATTTACAAATTTGCCTAACACATACAATATACATACATATAGGTACATTGCATTATTATACTGTTATACATCATATTCACATTTTGATTTCCAAGTGACATACAATGGTGGGATATGTGGATAGTATTTGTGGTGAAAAATGGTGTTGTAGGGAGCCCTTCCTTTTAGGGCCTAGGCTATGTTCAAGGTAATAATTATTATATTATCATTAACGATAGACCCGTACTACGTCGCCGTCTGATTACCACAGAAGTGCCGTCCTTAGTGAGTATACCATAAATATCTTAATATCACAACCTAACGAACCTAAACACTTTCACTATTGCATATTAACCTTGCTGTACTGCATTACATTCACTTAGTTGGGAATACTCTTTTAATTAACAGTTTAAATTCAGTAAGTTTATTACATAATATGACAAAAGTCATTACATTATTATACATTTAAATTTTATATATTTAATTATGTTAACTAATATATTGTGGGTTAACATAGGTATCACATAATTATATTATTTCAATACACTTACTACAATATCAATTGTATACTAAACTGAAAATCAAATACTATTTATTCTTTTGATATCTACATTCTACATTAAGTTATAATAGTTGTATTATTATGATTTATGGTAGACTTTTTTCATTTAAAAATTCCAAATGAAATTATGAAATATAATCATATGCAAATGAATAGAAAAAAAATGTCAATGTTGATATGTTGTTGTTTTATTATAAATTCACTACTGTATATTGGAACTGCTCTAGTCTAAACCGTAATTATAATTTATATATCTTATTTTTGAATATTTTAACCGACCGCTTATGATTTTGTAGGATGTTGGGCAGAGACCGGCACTTTCCCTAAAACAAGAAGTTAAAGCGGAAAATTTAGACACTGATGTATACGGTCACCCAGAAGTAGTCTAAGTTAAGATACATGCAAACTAGTGTGTACCAACATTTGTGTATGGCAACCCACAGATGTACTCTTGGTTTACGCAACCCCTCAATAATAATAATAAAATCGAGTATGTCATAATACCTACCTAATTCTGTGAAGTATAAAGATTATTTTTAAATAAAAATATATAGGTATATTACTTATAAAAAATATACAAAAATTTGATATAATATTATGATAACAACATTTTCCACAATCGTATATACATGAACGGACACTTTTGATAAGTTAAAGTCGCACACTTTTTTGACATTGTTATTTCTAAAAATTGCACACCTGATAACGATGTATAATTTATCATTTATAAATTATATTTTTTCAAAAATAATTTTTTTTACAATTTATATATAATTTAAGATATTAATTTGAAAAAAATGTAAAATATAAAGTTCAAAGTTTTATTGACTGAAATTTATTTAGTTTTTAATTCAATAAAAATGTAAAGAAAAATGTTAAAAGTTTTTTCCCAACATTTCCACGAAAATGAACTCGGTATAAATGCAGTTTAGTTCCCACGCAATTTTTTCGATTTTTTTCCCCCAAAATGTGTGTTTTAAGCACTGAATACAAAAGTCTAATTCAAAAATTCTCGAAAATCATTATTTTGGAAGTTATATTTTTCCTAAGTTTACGATTTTACGTAATAAAGACAACCTTTTAATAGCAATCAATGATTGGATCTTGCCAGGGACTACAAATATCAGTGGTTGTTGGAAGGTAGAGTTATAAATACCTTAATATATACACGCCGATACACGCGTAATCATTGCCCAAGCAAAATAACATTTTTAAAAAAATGAGGAATAATTTAGATTATACTTAGATAAAATAACATAATTAATGAGAGGTGATAATCCAATACGAAAACGTATGAAAACAAAGTATACAGCGTTTCGCGTATCGAGCGCGTAAATACGTAAAATCGTACCTAAACTTAAGCCGTGCATACCCTACCATTCAATGAATGACAATCAGAAATACATTTATATGAACCGATATATATTGATAATCTGATTGATGAATTTCAAACATGTTTGATTTTATAGGAAGATTGACAATCACGGTTGTCGATGTATGCCCGGCTAACGGCTTTAGGAAAAATATAACTCCCAAAATAATGATTTGCGAGAATTTTTTAATTAGACTTTTGTATTCAATGCTTTAAAACACACATTTTGGGGAAAAAAATGGAAAAATCGAGTGGGAACTAAACTGCATTTGTTCCATGAACTCTAAATATTCTGTAATTTAAATTGTTTAATGTACTAAACACTAAATTATTTAAATGAAAACGCTAAAAATCACTAATGTTGTAACCACTATATACTATATAAATATTAAGTATATCATAAGCCTATACACAAGACTGACTAATGGTGAGTGACCACTTAAGATTTAAAACATGTAAGTATGATACCTTATATCTTATATACTCTGTTATTTGACACTAAAAATAAAGTGCGGTATTTTGCTATACAATGAACCGATAAAGCGTGGGGTTTTTGTTTACCAATCTTTTCGGAAATATTTCTGGTAATGGGCTATTCAATTTTTATAATAATATTATTAACTAATTTATTTCCATTTGTAAATAATTACAAATCATATAAGGCTACAACAAGGTTGAGCACATTTAAAAAAAAAAAGATTTTATGTCTGGCGACTGCATAATAAGCTAAAGCCTCAAAAACGCAATTAATGTCCACAATCCACATATAATATACCCATAATCCATTCGGAGGATAAAATCTATATAGAGTAGGTACTTACGAAGTCATAAAATCCCATAAATCGTAAATTAAATCTAATTCATATCATAGCTAGGTTGAATATATATATATTATGTATGATAATAAATGTCATGCTTCAATAAAATATAAAAAAAACTGTAAAAATATTATTTTAACGACATAAGAAGAAAATAACTTACTTATAACAGTAAATATTTTCAAAATAATGATTTATTATATTATAAAGTATTTTATAAGAAGTTGCGTAACTATAATAATTATTTAGATATTGATGTAGGTTAGTGAAATAATCTAATACAGCTTATTACATAACTTTACTGTTTAATTTTTTAAAGTTAATTTATAAAAATATTTAAATTAATTTAGCCGACTTCCGATGAAGTCTGTTTTTTCTTTTTAGTGTTTTTAATTGAATTGTTACGAGAGCAAATGAAATGCATTCTCGTGACTAAAAAAAATTGATTAAAGCTGATGTTAATCCATGCTTATGTTGCATATTACTACATCCAACTAATTGTGCTGATCCAACCTCTCCAAATGTATTAATAACTTTGAAGATAGTATCTGAGGATAATTCTTCCGTAGCCATCACTTTCAGAGTTGCGGATTCCAATGACTTAATGAGGTTAAATAAATTTGTAGAAGGTTTAAGTAGATGTCTATGGGATATACCTTCAATTAAAATATCTCTTGACAATGTTTGAGATGTTGTCAACGAATCAAGACAATTTGGACATTTAGTGAATCAAGAGGCTTTTCTTTCTACATAACCACTAATATACGCCAATACATTAATACTGGATCACTTGTAACAGCTATATTGTCAATTATAGGTGTTGGGTAGTTCAGGCGCGGATTCAGTAGTGGGCGGAGGGGGCGACCGCCCCCCCCCCTAAGCTGTATTTTGTTTAGGAAATATGCCCAGTAAAAAGAATCAAAACTAATTTTAATACGTTGAGTGCCGCGGTCGACGGGTAGTAGACAATTGTCAATTTGTATAGGCTTCTTTTTGGCCTTAAAATTTACTCGGTTATCAGAGCAATTCTTCCGTTTATATACGTGGTTTTTTTTTTTTTTTTTTTTTATTAGCCTCTAGTAAATACGTGGTTATTCAGTGAAATGTCTTCTTTTCAACGGTGTATTCGGATTTTATTTTCGTTCATTTTTAACACAAAGTAATGGTTATTTTTTCCCAGAAAACTGTCGATGACGGCGACCACGACAATCATTGTATACATAAATATATTATTCTTATAATAATATACAGTTTTAATCTTGTAAAGTTATAGTATAGTTTTATTTCAAATACTAAATAATAATAATAAGAATTAGGTATGTTGACGTGATACGTTCAGAGCTATTCTTAGAATTAGCAATAACGATAGTCGATGGACAACGCCA
Organism: Nasonovia ribisnigri; assembly: GCA_027563435.1. Taxonomy (NCBI): domain Eukaryota; kingdom Metazoa; phylum Arthropoda; class Insecta; order Hemiptera; family Aphididae; genus Nasonovia; species Nasonovia ribisnigri. Next base: position 18,443 of record JANEHU010003209.1, on the reverse strand, counting down.
CAGCATTACCACGGTGCGGGCGGTGCGGCAAATAGCTATCAGTAATGAACAAAACATCATCGCTTCGTGATTGTTTCTTAAATATTTTTTCGTATTATCTCATAATTTTTATAGTCTCGTTCATTTACCGACTTGATTTATTTATCAAGTTCAGAATATTTTTTCAATTAAGTATACGCTTTGCCTGTATTTAATTCAAATAATATTACCATGTCCAAAAGAAGTGCGGATTTCATGTTAAATTATTTAAAAAGAATAAAAGTGACCCCAACAAAATTATTCAAAATGATGTAGCGAGTGAACCAAGTAAAGGTAATCAATCATCATCAAATAATGAGCATAAAAAATATCTGCTGATGTTGACAATAGTTCTATCATAAATACTTTAAATAGTGTGGAACTGCAACCATGTGAGTTAACACAAGTTCATTTTGTTTATGATGTACTAGATACAGGCTTTGTTTTAAAATCAAAAACTATTATTACGGATTTAGTAAGAAAAGAATTAATAGAAAATCATTGGAAACCACCAAGTTGTTATAACTATCCTTTTTCTACACATAAAAAAAAATGGTTATATTGAAAAAAGAGCATTTAGATAAATATGAATGGCTTGTTTTATCAAAATCAGAAAGAGGTTTATTTTGTATTTACTGTGCAATTTTTTATCACACGAAAACTGGCACTGGGTCAAATAACGTAATGCCCTTAAAATGTCTTGTATCTAATCCTTTAATCAAATTTACAAAATTACTTGGGAAAGATGGGTACCTCGAAACACATAATAAAAATATTTATCACAAGAACTCCATTCAAGCATTTTTAAATAATTATTACAATCCTAAAAATGAAGTAATTAATATACTTAATAGTGCACGTCATCAACAAGTTCTAGAAAATAGGGCTAGATTAAAACCTATTATTGAAACCATTAGCATTTCTTGGTCGACAGAATATTGCTATTAGGGGGCAATGGGCATCGTGATGATGGTAGCTTATTTGACGATTCTGATACTCCATCGGAAAATAAAGGAAATTTCAGAGAGTTGTTAAATTTCAGAATATCAGCTGGAGACGAAACTTTAAAAAATCATCTTTTAACTACTCAATCAGTCGCAATTACGCCTTCACTGTGAACAGTCGTTTTATTCATCTGTGCAGTGCGCTATCTTATCGCGTTTAATTAATTAATATCGCAAATGCCGTCGTCGTCAGGCGGCAACGGTCGTAATCTAGGCCAAAAACCTTCGACCATCAAAATTAAAAATAACCGAACAGACTCAGAATGGAAACAAGTGGATTATACCAAAAATCGTAAGTCCAAAACTTCTATTAACACCTCGAATCCATCCAGTCCTATTTCTCCAAGTTTTCAACAAATCTTGGATAACCCCCCTACTCTATGTATGAACACAAATAATCAAAGTTTTAATTATGAAAATACCACATCGCAATTACCGTTATCTACAGATATAATCGTTCCGATGTCTACGGACGACAACTACCCGCACGGCAATATGAGCTCAACCGATAACACCAATAACGAAATTAACTACACCAAACCTGGTAGCAGCACGTCAAACAGTAGTATATATTTGTATGTTTACAGTTCGTTTTTTTTTTCACCGCGGTCATTTCACAAAGTTCAAGGGAGAATGTCTCGCTCGAGCACACTGATTTTACCGTAACACAAATCACGGTGAGATTACACACTCGTTGTCCACCTATTTGCGCCTCACACAAAAAATTTTACCGTATAAAATTTTACAGAGGATTGCACACTCAAAATCGGTTTTGCCCCTTACTCGTAAATATTTACCGTATACATGTCAAAACACTTTTTTTCATCCTACCAAACTAAAATATAAATTGAAAAAATTATTTCAAGTAAGAACACAGGTTATTAAATATTTTTTTTTTTTATTGTTAAAAAATTAATTCCTAATTATATTTACACAAGTTTCCTTACTTCTCTAGTGAAAGGAGGTCCATTTCAATGCCCCCCCCCCAATTTTGAAATTTGAACTTCTGACCACGCCAAACTTTTGTGCATCGTTTGTGCAGAAATGTGCACCAGGTCCCGACGTTTGTGCACAAAAACTGAAAGCTCTATCATAAAAACAAAATGGGGGGGCATTGAAACGGTAGTCCCCCCCCATATTGAATATTTGGATTTTTGAAGGTGCCAAACGTTTGTGCATCGTTTGTGCAGAAATGTGCACCAGGTCCCGACGTTTGTGCACAAAAACTCCCAGTGCTATCCAAAAAACAAAGTGGGGGGGCCATTGAAACGAGACACCCCCTTTTTGGAAAATTAAAATTTTTAAAGTGCCAAACGTTTGTGCATCGTTTGTGCAGAAATGTGCACTAGGTCCCGACGTTTGTGCACAAAAACTGAAAGCTCTATCCCAAAAACAAAGTGGGTCGGCCATTGAAACGAGACACTCCCTTTTTTGAAATTTGAAATATTTTTCATATTAATAAATTTCATTTAGGTACCTTATAGGTTTAATACAATTTGACCATTGCCATGTAAACGTCTAGAAATAGTAGGGCAGTAGGTTAATAATATATTATATTTAAATATAGTATTATAATATTATGTTTTAAATATTCCTGGGTTAACCTATCCTAAACTAACTGAGAATTTATTTCGGTGGTATTCTGCAGTGGGATCAGTTTTTATTTTTCAAAAATGTTGATTTGAAAATTTTTTGAATTATACAATAATATTTGAATATGGGAATAAATATTTTTCATAGAATACATAAATTAATTTTTATATTGGTATCGCCATAAGTATAATTATTAGGGGATGTCGGTATAATTGGTTGGGTTTTCTGGTTTTAGTCGACGACAAATTCAAAAATGTGTTCAAAATTTGAATTATTCAAAAATAAATTTGGCTGGAAATTTTCTTTTGTCAATCATAAGATCGATACGCGATACTTTTTTGAGAACATAAATTTGATCTCGAGGCTTGGCTGCGTTGAATCTTAAAGACTTAAAGTCGATACGACCAATATTGAATGATTTAGGTTTTCGATATAATACGAATATTTGAAATACATATCAAACAATTTAAAAGGCTTGACTGCGTTGTATCTTGAAGACTTCAAGTCGATCCGACTAATTTTGAAGAAGTTATGATTTCAAGTGTTATTTAAAAAAAAAACTTTAAATCTAAAGTTAATTTTTGGAACTCAGATCAGCTATGATAAGATCTCATAAAGTAGGTACCTAGGTACTTGAGCAAAAGTATTCAAATAATTTTTAATTATTTAAATACTCGTTTTTTACATACTTTTAAAAACGGGTATCTGTATTTGAATATTCTTAAAAAGTATTTTTTCTAGTAAGTATTCTATTAGGTAATTGTTGAACTACCGTTCTAATAGATTTAAATAATAATTTAACTACTGTGTTCCAGAATACAGAATATAATATAATATTATAGTGTATATATGGATAAAGTTATGTACTTATGTTACTTATAAGTTATAATATATTCACAAGACTTATATTTATTTATTTGTTTTTTTTTGTTTATTATAGTCAACAAATACGACCTTTTGGATAAATTATTTGTTCACAGAGTTAATTTGAAATTCAATAAAATAAATCACAACCATTGTTATTACTTATTTGTTTTCAAAATTTACATTAACAAATGAACAAATAATTTATCCAAAAGTGTCTCATTTCAATGGCCCCCCACTTTGTTTTTGGGATAGAGCTTTCAGTTTTTGTGCACAAACGTCGGGACCTAGTGCACATTTCTGCACAAACGATGCACAAACGTTTGGCACTTTAAAAATTTTAATTTTCCAAAAAGGGGGTGTCTCGTTTCAATGGCCCCCCCACTTTGTTTTTTGGATAGCACTGGGAGTTTTTGTGCACAAACGTCAGGACCTGGTGCACATTTCTGCACAAACGATGCACAAAAGTTTGGCGTGGTCAGAAGTTCAAATTTCAAAAAGTGGGGGGGCCATTGAAATGGACCTAGTGAAAGGTACATATTCTATAATAAACAATATGCACTTACACCTGTAAGTGATTCTGAAGCTTCAATTTCCAATTGAACACCCACTGCCGAGGCTGTAGCTGCATCGTTCTGTTTTGAAGTATCTATGACTATAATTGGAGCGTTTGTTAGAAAAGTAGAAGGGCTCAATATCGGGTTCCGTATACTTTTTTCATAGTACGATTCTTGAAACGATGTATACATATCATATAATAAGGTAAAATTATTTTTAGTGAAATCTAAATTCAAATTATCGTGTGGATAAACTATCGAGTTCAGAAATACTTTAACATTTGTCAGTTGACAATGATCAAATATACTACAATCTTTTGCTAACGAATTTTTACGTCCTTTTTGTAATCCAATTATAATGAATCGTGGTTTTTCTAATTTTGATGCAGTTTTCAAATTCCATACAACTTTTTTAGCGGTTCCTAGTACAGGATATTCAAAAGTTTCAAAAGATCTAAAAGGAATAAATAAACTTTTTTCTTTTTCTATAAGTTTCAATAATTTTAACCTTTCTTCATCATCAACAGTGATATGTGGCACCTTCCAGACTATTTTGCTTAAAACGACTTTAGCTGTAGAATTACTTATTCCACTTTTCAAGCTCAACGCATTTAAATATATACTATGACTTCGAGTTAAAATTAATTCTAATCTAGAATTCACCAATATTTTTTATAGTCTTCAAACAAACCTAACCAATATTTTAATGGAATGCAAGCACTAAATTCTAAAAGAAATTACCACGGTGAAAAAAAAACGAACTGTGAACATACAAATATATACTACTTCAAACATTACAGATTTACCAATCCCACAGACATTCACTTACACTAAACCCAATATTCACCAACATAGTAAATGCTTTTCAGCCGATTATAACGGCCCACCTGTCATAATAATTGAATCCACAGATTCAAGCTCCGGTACTGGCTTTTGCACCTACTGAAATGCGCAAAATTTTTCTGTAACAATTTTTTCGGTATCAACAATATCAAACCTAACGGCCACAAAAAAATCAAAATTACATTTGATTCAACGCTCCATGCCTCGAATCTCCTCTACTTCAGGAAAATAATCTATCCACATACATAGGTACCTTCAACCTTAATCTTTTCTCACGGTTTCATTAAATTGGATACTGCTTTCTCAGTTGAAGACTTCTAGGATGGCATGAAAAATGAATTTTAAATTGTTGCTTTCAAACGTATTTCTACCAACAAGGACGGATAAATCTTTCCTACACGCATAGTAGAACTTAAATTTTTATCTTGTAAAATCCCAAAGTGCATATCCATTTACAACATGCTCTTTGAGGTATCGCCTAGCGTACGTTCTCCTCTCCAATGTAAAAATTGCCTATGTTTTGGACATACATCGAAATTTTGCCGTAGTAGCCCAACATGTAGCTACTGTGGTGTAAGCAAGCTGTTCGCGCAATAAGTAATTAGCTTATCGCGGAGGACGACTCTGCGCGACGGCGACCTCTCCCTTGTCGTCCAAACACCACTCCGTCCTTAAATTATTTAAATTGTTCTAAATTATATGTATATTTATTATCTTTTTGTTTTCACGTTTTGTGTAAATAAGTATTGGTCAACTTTTGCCCAATATTATTATCATTTTTCTCATATCACTATATATGTTTTCCTTGTTTTTTTTCTCTTCGGCCAACGCCCTTGCTGCTTTTTTTTTCGTATTATTATTGTTGTACGTAAATTTATATTGTTCGTGTCCCGCTATTGCAGCGGTGGCTTTTCGTCGTTGCTTTTGTATTATTTAAGTCGCATTGAGCGCATAAGATTTATTAAAAATATTATTATTCTGTGATTCATCAATCAAAAATAGTATACAATATTATACATATCCGTGAACGCACGGCCTTCAGTGTTCATTAAAAGGCAAATAAAGAACGTCATAATTCAGCACTCATCTTGTAAGTTACTATTTTATATCACCTCCTTTCACCTGCTCAACATAGTCAATGGCTCCCGATTACTGTGTGTTGCTGCCCTGGAATCCACGTCACGACAAATGAGAGTGCCGATGCGTAAGTCCGCCAGCAACAAATACGTTGTGTGAGAGGCCGCCCAGGTCGTTCAGTGTCTCGGGTCAATCCTCAGAAGGACTACCAGTAAATAGCAGTCTTCCTTAATTTTAAGTCCCCGATCTGTGTGAGCTCTGTGGTCATTGCACCAAATCAATTCGACCACAGAGACCCCTCCTCATAACTAAATTGCATTGTCCTGATTCCCTGTATGTACGTTACCTCCCATCCTCGCCCTAGTGTCGTCGCCGCGTAGAAATCAGTCGGTCAGGCGTATGTATAATTGCCTATCACCCCGACTAATAGGCATTGGGTCATGCGGGTGTGTGTATAGTTGCCTATCAACCCGATTCAGTAGGCAGTATTGAGAGTATACAAATTTGGTATTTCTTTCTCGGTTACCACCGAGTGGTCCTTCGGTCTATGCCCCCCAGTGCCGGGCACATACACAAGCACTCCATTGAATCGTGCCCAACTGCTCAAGCAACTGATCAATGTTGCCTATACTGCCAACTTCCACATCTTGCAACTGATCGTAACTGTCGTGAATGGAAATCCCAGCGGGACCTCAAAAAAATAATGGCCACAGAAAACCTATCTTTTCGAGACGCAGTAATCTTCAAGAAACAAAACCAGGTCACATAAGCCTTTAGCTACTCCAACATTGTAAGTAACCAGCCTTCTTCTTCTTCTTCAAATAAAACATCATTTGTCCCTCATGCCTTTAACTCCATACCAACCTCTCCCGCCCCTACCCCTCCAAAAAATTCCCAACGTACCACTAGGAAACATAAATCCCGCTCCCCCTCACCTTATAAAAATAACTTTAACCTTCCCAAGCAATCAAGTGTCTCTGTACCTAATGGAGAATTTTAAAAATATGTTATTAATTATCGATCTGATACAGTTACAAATATTCAAAACAATGACCTTTCATGGGTCGATACTCTATCACAACGACTATCGGAGTCACTATTAAATTCTTTAGATCTTTCCACACAATCTGCCACATCACTCAAAAACCTAATTGAGTCATCTATACATTCTCTTCTAGTCATTCCTAATATTTCTATTACCTCTCATCCCCAAAAGTAAATCTCAATTTAATACATACGCTCTACTTTACTAATATGAATAATATAAATATACTGCAATGGAACGTTCGTAGTCTCCCTGCGCGCCTACCTTCTCTTCTACACTTACTTACCTTAACCAAATGCTCAATTGCACTACTTTCTGAAACTTGGCTTCCCCTTACCCGTAAATACAACATACCCCAATTCAATCTTGTAAGATCGAACCGTCCCGATGGTTACGGTGGTGTTGCAATAGCAACTCACGTATCCCTCATATTCCGAAAAGTCGATATAGAAGCCAACTTAATTCAAACATTTACTCGTTACAAGATCGACGTGATCGGAGTAGAGATCGACAACGGCGTTAATGTTTCCCCCTTGTCAGTTTGGTCTTGTTACGTTCCCAATGACTCAGCTATCCCATCAAATGTATGGAACTCACTGTTCCAACTAACCAAAAATAATTGTATCTTTTCCGGCGATTTTAATGCACATCATCCTGCTTGGGGCTCCTTCTCCTCCCATCGTGGAAACGAAATTTATGAAACAATTAACTCCTTAGGACTCTGCATCCTCAACAACCGCTCCAACACCCATCTCGGTAGACCTAACTGTAGCAACTCCGCCATAGACATTTCCTTCTCCTCTCCCAATTTAATTTGGAACACATCGTGGTCCACAATTGATGACCCACATGGTAGTGACCACTTCCCGATACTAATTTCTACCAAATTTGACGTCGCCTATCAATCTTATTCCAATAGATCAACTTTTACTAATCCAGCTATTTCCAGCTAACTGGAAACTCTTCGCACAACTTATCGATTCCTCAATCACTCATATTGATAAATTAACTTGTAATATTGAAAAATACAACCAATTTACTCAGTTGATACTTGACTCTGCCAAAGAAATCATTCCCCTCAAGCGGGTGAATTCCAATAATTATCCAACTTCGCCTCCATGGTGGGATCCTTCTTGTACTCTAGCCGTTAACAAACGTAACGCACTATTTAAAATCTATCGTAATACTGGCTCAATACAAGATCTCCTTAAATACCGCAATCAATGCGCCTCCGCCACCCACCTATTAAAAAACAAAAAAAAGACTCCTGGAAACAATTTTGCTCCACACTCAATTCCTCATCTTCTTTACAATCTTTCTGGGCCACAGCCAAACGTTTTCGCAGGTGCGTACATCCAGTTATAAGACCCCATAATGATGATTGGTTTGATGACTTTTGCTCCAAAGTTGCTCCTTGCTACGTACCTTCTGAATCAGAATCTATCTATGCCCCTCATGTGTATTCCGCTGCCCCCAATTCCGAGCACTGTCTCAATAAACCTATATCTATAAACGAATTAAATTCAGCAATAGTAAGTCTCTTGCCTCCGGCATGGATCACATATCTGCAATAATGTTACGTAACTTACCAATCAATGCACTCGACCTTCTCCTCTCAATATTAAACAATATAATTATATCGAACATGATCCCTGAACCCTGGACTCATTTCAAAGTAATCCCAATACCTAAGACAAATTCAATCTCATCCTTCAGACCCATCGCATTATCTTCTGCCATATGTAAAATATTTGAATATATAATCAAAAATAGACTAGACTGGTGGTTAGAATCGAACTCTATTTTACCTGATAACTTATATGCTTTCAGAAGAGGAAGGGGCACAACCCAATGCCTTGCTAAATTTACAGGTAAAATCTATCAGTCCTTTAATAATCGAGAATTTTTTATTGCTACATTTATAGACATCCGAGGTGCCTTCGATTCCGTTAACATTCCCTTACTACTCTCTCATCTCCAAACCCTCAATCTTCCGTCTTTTTTCTCCAACCTAGTATCACTACTTTTCTCCAATAGGAAATTATTTTTCTTCTCACCATTCAATTCCACCAACGTTCGCTTCACCACAACCGGTCTCCCTCAAGGCAGCTGCCTTAGCCCAATTCTTTTTAACATCTACATGTCCTTCGTTGTAAATCAATTAGAAACACTCGGGCACAAATGTTTAGTCTATGCGGACGACATCGTAATCTATGTCCACAGCCACAATATCGACCTCGCAACCATATCACTTAACAATGCATTAAAATCTTTACATAATATCTTGTCATCCTCCTTTTTTTTTATTGCACTTGAAAAATGCAAAGCTTTAATATTTACAAGAAGACCCTTCAATAATTGTCCCGATATTATCATCAATGGTCATATACTACCATTTGTAAATAACTATAAATATCTAGGTTTAACTTTAGATGCTAAGCTCCGTTGGTCACCCCATCTCGAAGAATTTAAATCATTCTCCTCTCGCTGGTCCAATTTTCTTAGAGTGGTAGCGAATGCATGGTGGGGCTCCCATCCCACATCTTTGCTACTCATATATAAATCGGTTATCCATGCTAAATTAGACTACGGAAGTTTTTTCTTTGGTTCAGCCTCTTCTACACATTGTAACAAACTCAACAAACTTCAAATATCATGCCTAAGAACTATCATTGGTGCCTTAAGATCTACTCCATCTCCAGCCATCGAAGTTGAAACGGCCTGCCCACCACTATATATCAGATGTAGATGGCTAGCTGGTAAGTTCCTGTCGCGGTCGTTATCGCAACGACCGCGGCGTCTCTATCGACGTCCCACCCCGCCGAGCAGCGCCGGCGTACCAACGCCACGATGTGAGGGACAGACGGGGGCGGTTCCAACCTCAGCCGCCAGCTCCGCAGCCAGTGCAGAAGCCCGCAGTGCCGCCACAGCCTGCAGGCCACCGGTACAGCCGTCAAGCACGCCGCAATCGGAAGCTCCGCCAGCAGGCACGCAGGAGCAGCAGCTGGCCGTGGTGGAGCGGTGGATCCAGGCCATGGAGGTGACGCCCGGGGACCCGGGCATCCTCTTCGTGGACTAGCGTTGCTCGGGCACGTCTCGCGGACTCGGGGGGGAGTATGTCACGGTCGTTATCGCAACGACCGCGGCGTCTCTATCGACATCCGCGGGACCGCGACCGACAACCGGTCTGGCCGCCAGCCCGGTCAGCGGCGGTGGTGACGGAAAAGTTTATGACGAACCGTGGTAGCGAGGAGACACCGCGATCGTCGCCGTTACTTTTTATGTAAATATAACAATTAACACTGTTAATAAAAACTTATCAACCTTAACAAAGTGTCGTTGTTGTTTATAAGTTTTGCCCTAACCGTTCCTACACCCACATTCCTGCTCAAAAGTTTGGCCAATCTTCACCCTGACATCTTTCACGACTATCTTGAGATTTATTATTCCTGGCGTTACGTCCCAAAATCGCTTCCCATTCTTGCTCTAACTGCTCATTCGCTCACCCCAATAAGGAAATATATCATTAAATCGGATGAACTACCGTTGTAAGAAACAAACTTCCCTTCGCTCCTTCTTTCTCCTATAATACATTTCAGTAAAAACTTTTTGGAGTTTCCTATATATTATCTCAAAATTGCCCAACCTAATTTCGTCAATGGTCTACTTTTGGATTACATCCGCAATAGTTTCCCTGATTTTATCTTAATATTCACAGACGGATCTGTTACACCTCTTTCAGCCGGTTTTGCGTTTGTTATTCCGGAATTTCATATTTCCTTCACTAATAATCTTCCTCTCACAGCATCGTCTTATACCGCCGAATGCTATGCTATAATTGAATCCCTACTTCTCATCTCCACACTAACCACTAACAAATTTCTAATCATAACCGACTCTCTTTCATGTTTACAAGCTCTTGCCTCAAATGTTTTTAATACGCCCAACTCCCCACTCATTATTACAATCAGATCCCTCCTGCTCACGCTCACTGAATTAAATTTTAATGTACAGTTTCTCTGGGTCCCTAGTCATACGGGGATCTCTGGTAATGAGACGGCAGACTCTCTAGCTAAATCGACAGTCTCCGTATGCTGCCCTCCATTCAGTACAATACCCTGGTCTGACTTTTGTCCAATGCTTAAAAATAGCGTTGATAAATTGTGGCTAAGATACTGGGAAGGTCTTCCCACCCATTTTGCCACTTGGTACAGAGACATCGCGCCATCCATTTCTCCTCTCCCTTGGTTTGACAAATCCAAACTATCTCGCAAAAATATTTCATCCTTCTCTCGTCTTCGTTTCGGACACACCTTACTACCCTCGCACTCATTCAAACTTGGCCTAAATGATTCCCCCCTCTGCACTTGCCATTCTACTCCCACCACTTGCAATATTACTCACATTCTTTTTAACTGCCCATATATCTCCTCCCAACGCGAAAGCTTTTTCTCACTAATCAATTCTCTAAACATTCCAGCAAATCCTCAATCTATCCTTTCCTACAATTCTCAATCCGTTATTTTATCCTTACTTAATTTATTCAACTAGGCTGGTTTCATAATTTAATTTAAAAATTTAAACAAAAAAATAAAATAATTAATGTTTTTCTAATTTAGTAGAATATTATATATTTGTATATTATTTTGTATGTTATTGTAATTGTTGAAACTCATGGTTTTCACCAAGTTTCTTAATAAAAAAAAAAAAAAAAAAACTACTCAACCTAGAGTTACATATATAAGTAAAACTACACAAAATGAACTAATATTTATTTTGGGAAATTTAATTTTGAAAAAAGTTTTAGACAGAGTGAAACAATCTAAGTGTTACAGCGTTATTTTCGATGAAACAACCGATTTGTCAAAAATTTCTCAACTAGTTACAGTTATTCGGTATGTTTATGAAAATGAAGTATTTGAGGATTTTATTGGTTTTTTAGATCGCCACCAGGATAATTATAATAATACTGGAAGAGAGGTTGAACCAAAAATCACCGGTGAATTAATTAGTAAATCAGTTATAAATATTTTAGATAAATTTGGTTTACCTCTTGATAAATGTGTTGGAATAGCAACAGACGGCTGTTCTGTCATGCTATCAGAAAAATGTGGAGCTGTAAATATGTTATGAGTAAAAATGAAAAATGCAATAAAATGTTCATGTTATAGCTATGTGCTAAATTTATCGATTATGAATTGATGTAAAATCAAATTCATAAGAAACGCTTTTGGTTTGATTTTTATCAAAGACTATATGTATAGTCAATAGATTGTTGAAATTGTAATCGTTTATTGTCTGGGGTATTTAAATCATGTATACTGAATAACGATGATAAAATTTCTCCTCCAGAAATATTACTTTCTTTGGGAGGCTTCACCAAGGAGTATGTACTAATTAGCCTAAATATTTGCATAAATAGAACTGAGTCAGGATGATCGTTGGAACCGCAGGAACTTCTCATCATTGAAAAAAATCTCTACAAAAATAATAAGATACCTATGTAAACATTTTCTGGACATTATAATATTAGGTTTTTTTTTATATTATAAAATATAATAATTTATTGTAGGTACATAATATTTTACATTTATTCTTATGAGTCGTGATAAGACACAATCATTGATATTATATTGCGATCCTATTGCGATATTATATAGATATTATATTATGTATAGCAAATTCGAATGTACTTTTTAAAACAATTATATCTTTTTATCTAGAAGTCGTATATTACTGGAAACACATGTATTCGATCGAGAACAATTTGATCTTAAAAAAACGCTCTATAGTAATTATTCATAAGTACACCATTTAGAATATAATATTAAAAAACCAATAAATTCCATATGCTGTACATGTAATAACGACATCATTACGATCCAACGCGCATTCTGGCGGAATGCGATAATTCCAGACCACTTTTAAATGCACAGTTCGGCGTCCTTTCTCTAATGTTCATGACCGTGCCTTAGATCCTTATCTATGGATGGAGCCATGGCGTATTATGTTCATACAAAAAGTTGTTGCCGATATCAGCGACGATTCTCTTGATTAGGTGCTTAATCTGCGCATGCGTGAGGTTACTCATCGCATGTTTATCATCTGGATTATTAATGATATTAATATCAAATATTATAATTTATAGCATTATACTGCGGATTAACTAACTTATTACGGCCTACTACTTATTAGTTATAATAGTAGATACCTTATTAAATTATATTATCATAATTATGACTAGCGATCGATGATTGTTCCTATTATTTTAGAATAAATAAAACAGTTATGTTAAATGTTAAAAATAATTATTTTATTATGTATTGAACAACATTATTTTATACTTGTCTTGTAGTTCTAAAGCATGATGTATTGTATAGTTTATTCTCATAATAATAATATTTTACTGTATTAGTTTATCTATTTAGTATAAAAATGTATTAATTTTACAAAAACTATTATTACAAATTAACCTTGACATTTTATGCATTTTGCTTAGTGAACAAAATTTTTATTTATATAATTTTATTAATTTGATTCAATTTTCAAATGGGAAATCGACAATCGTCGAGTAATCAAGTTTAAATTGTATAATATGTAATTTCAAATTTACTTATTTACATATTTTTTAATACAGGATTTTATACCGTATAAAATGTGTATAATACGGTATACTACAAAAAATTTTTTTTACCATGCTTAAGTCTTAAATACAGATTACACGTACAATATAAGAAAAAATAAAATAAAATACTGTATTCCGATATCTGATTCCCCAGCTGGTAAATATGCGACGATTAACCTCACGCATGCGCATATCGAGCACCTAATCAAGAGACTCGTCGATATCGGCAACAAAAAAATACACAGTACCTTCCATCCATAGTATATGATCTAAGCTTAGATCATAAATCATAATATTATACCATGGCGATATTATCGACGAGTTCTAACTATATCATATAGTTTAATGGTTCTAACCACCTAACCTCCATATCCACGAAGTTACTCGTCGCATATTTATCAGTTATTCAGTGAAACAACCAATGTTTCAAATATTGATATCGAAATAATATAATGCGACTAGAGATGGGAATTTTACCGTAAAATTTTTTCGGTAAATTTTACGAAAATTTCCGTAAATTTTTTTAATAGTGTATATTTTTTTTATTAATTTATTATGAACTCATGAGGTTAACTCTTGATATATCTGCTTAGGACTTCTTTCAACAAGTTGGTATGTACAGAATAGGGCTTAGTACTTCTAGTATTTAAAAACCTCATCATATATAATACCTTATGCGTTAACGAAACACGATATATGCTTTAAAAAAAAATTTTCTATTTACATAATCATTTCAAACAAAAAAAAATGTAAGATATAATTTCTAAAAATAATTGTCATAAATTCTTTGAAATTTGTTAGGTAATATATTTAATGACAAATGATTTGTAATAATACTTAAATAACATTTTAAAATTAAATCAGTACGCAATCTATAGGTATGTAGTGAAATTACTATTTTCCTGCAAAACTCTAAATGTATTCCAATTTTCCCAAATCAACTCAACAATATTTCTTTATCTAAAAATTTTAAAATATACTCTTAATTTGTCTTATAAACTCAAATATGTATTATTATGGGATAGTGACAAAATAAGCAAAATTAAATTGTAAGTTTAACTTCTGTGCTACGAATTATATGTATACAGACCTTGCTTTGTTCTGCAACCTTTCTAGACAAATGTAGAAAAATTAAAAGTCCTCAATCCTACTAAATTAAAAGCATAATTAAAATATTTGTATCAAATGAAAATTAAGCTACCAGTTATAACAGCATTTTTAATGAAGGAATAACAAAATTGATGCTTGAGAAATGTGGGAAGTGGATGAATTACGTTGGTCCATTAAAGAAATTTAAGAGAAATATTGATATGTGGAAACAGATTGCAGTTGATTTAGAATGGAAAAGGACTGGTGTAATAATTACATATCCTAAAATTGAAAACCGCTATAAAACAGTAAGTAAAAGAAAAAATAAGTCCTTGGTAATAAACAAAAATTCTGTTGCTGCACATGAAGTTCCATATGATGAAAAGTGGAAGCAAATAACTAATGAAAATGACAGTATTGTACCTGGGTGGTATGTTTTTGAAATAAACCTATATATTATATAATTATTATAAATGTTTATAACAATTATAAATTAGTATTTATTTAACCTTTAAGCAAATTCAATAAATTATCATATTATTAATTTGAATTAGTAATAATTTTTAAATAACTGAACATTTTAAAAGGTTTTAAATTATTAAAAGACTGAAAAGTTGACTTAAAGCTGAAGCCAATTTTTCCCAATATCTTGCAGGTATGAGCCACTCGCAAAAGTCATAGAGCTGTTGCTCTAGATATAACTAAATCATTACAATTTATAAGTAACTTCTTAATTAGGTTATGATTATATATATTTTATAGGTATTCAGTCTTTACATTTTAAACAAACGATAAAATCTAATGAAATGTAATAAACCTAAGGAGTCAAGGAAATGAGGATTACAAAATATAATATTGTTCATTCATTCTTTTAATAAAATTTTGAATTTCAACATTCCTCAATTTTAATAAATGCACCAGTGCAGTGTGTTGGAAAACGGAAAATTAGACCGGTGTTTGAACAATGAACTTTTCAGATGTGGATTTACAGAGGTTAAAATTACAATAATTTGAGCTTTAGTTATTTTTTGCTCTTAAAAATTCGCAATATTTTGTCAATAATATTAAACACTATTACACCACTTGAAATTATTCAACATCAGATTTCCATTCTACGACTGATACTATAAGTATATAACTCGCCCACTACAACATTGCGTCACATAGACACCAAATATTACGAGAGCTGCCCCAAATACTTTAATGTATGTAAATTCAAATTTTATTTGTTGAACCTATCAATATTTTATATCATTGGTATAACATAAAGCATAACATTATTTGTAACCACTTGGCTACCCACTATGTTTGCAGTCATCTATAAAATAATATCTTTAGTTTAATATAAACTATTCTGTTTTTATCATAGACTTTCATATATTTGAATATTTTTCTGTCCAATGTGTTCTATCCTATTGGTTGTCCCTATTTGTTCATCTAAACTACATAATATCTATACTTTAAAATTATTTTGAGAGTTAAGACTTCATCGGTAAAATTATGAGTGTAACTATTTTACTCAAGAGCCATATAAAAATGAAAAACTCTTCAAATGAAGCATATATGGTCAAAGTGTAATCCCAATCACAGATTTTAGTTTTATTGGAGTGCAATGATCATAAATAAATGGATGCAAGTGTTACTGATAGTTGTGACATTTCCCGTTGTTTAGACAAGTGTAAAAAGATTTTGAATCTAGTGTGCCTAGTGAATTTTTTCCTTCTTAAAATGTAGTTGAATGTTTAACGTTAATTGTAGCAATGTATATATTATGTACATCATATTTATAATATAAGTGAAAAAAAAAACAATAATATTCAGTTTTTTGTATAAAAAAAATATAAATAATTGCATAAGAAATTAAGAAATATTAGTTTTGCAATAGTAAGCTCGGTCATTATAACATGAAGATCAAAATAAAATAAAATATGATATTAAAATTTTTTAATATAAATTCTGTTCGAAAAATAAATACTGGATAAGCATTCCAAACTAATACAATGTAAGTATACATTACACGAACATGTACAAATCATTAAATAATATACTGTTAACACTCGATTTGAATTATTAAGACAAAATATTTTTTTCTTTCAGCGTCACCTTAGTATAAATTTGAAATTGACCTGCTATCTACAAAAAGTTGGACCACCTTGAGTTAATACTATAAAAAAATAAAATAATCATCTTATGTATAAATATATAAATTTTCCCTCAGTAATGCAACCTGCAAAAAATATCAGCAATTAATAGTAATTCTGGATTTAGATCAAAGAGCTACCTACTTACCGTTCCCATATTCTCTTGTACAGTGAATAATAAAATAAAGTGGACTGATTAAAATGTTTCAACAGCAACAGCAATACCCATACCTCCGCCAACACATAAGGATGCTATGACTCGTTTTTTGCCAGTTCTCACCAAGATGTACACCAGTGTTACCAATACTCGTGCACCTAAATTAAATGGATCATATAATTTAATTATTTAAAAGCAATATTCCATTACAATATCATAAAACATAATAGTACAATAAAATTATTATTATTATCTCAATTTGATTAATTAATTGCTGTTAATAGTACAAGTTATAACATTTTTTTTTATACATTTTTTAAAATAACCAAGCCATTAATTATTTATTGATCTAAATATGCACAATATTTATTATTTCCAGTCCTGATTATAGGCCCAGATCATCAACTAGTTAAACCCTGGTGCGAATGACGTTTCATTGGAATTGAACATAATTTTTGTCAGTGTTGTACATTTTAGTTTTATTTCAAGCAATTATCATATAATAATAAAAAAAAATTATACCAGATGCTCCAATAGGATGACCCAATGCAATAGCACCTCCATTGATATTCACTTTATCTGGATTTATTTCTAAATCACGCACTACTGCTATTGATTGTGCAGCAAATGCTTCATTTAATTCAAAAATATCAACGCTATCCATTGTCCAACCAGCTTTTTCAATCTAAGAATGTAAAAATATTTTTATTAATATTTACTCACTGTAAATTATGATAATCATGCACACAGCTATTTTTATACATTATAAGATACATCAAGTACATTAAATATAATATTAAAATTACTTTTGGCACTCATTATACATTGTTTATACTTACAGTCTTCAGCACGGCAGGTACTGGTCCAGTACCCATTATTTTTGGATCAACCCCACACTCAGCATGAGCTACAATTTTAGCCATTGGAGAACAACCTCGTTTTTTACATTCTTCTCCGTTCATTAGAAGTAATACTGCAGCGCCATCGTTTATTCCTGATGCATTTCCAGCAGTAACTACACCACCATTCTAAATATGTTTAACAAAAGACATTCGAATAGTTTCCAAAAAAATTACTTAATATTTTTAATATTACCAATTTAAAAACAGGCCTCAATGCAGCTAATGAATCTAACGTCGTGTCATTTTTTGGATATTCATCTGTGTCAAATATGATAGTATTCCACCGTACCTTCAGCTCAACTGGTGTTATTTCATTTTTGAAGTACCCTTTTTTTTGTGCTTCTGATGTCCGTTTCTGAGACTCAAAAGCATAATTGTCTTGAAGATCTCTCGAAATATCATACTTTTCAGCAATATTTTCAGCTTGAAACAAAATATTTATAAACAATATTTAATTTATTATTAAACATACAATTACAATTCTTATACATATTTAAATAATTAATTTTCTATTTTAAAAAATACACC
>JANEHU010003207.1:0-29405 GCA_027563435.1 Nasonovia ribisnigri | reverse complement strand
TTTCAATTTTCTCTACTATAAGTCCTATTAATTGGTATAAGTGTTATTATTATAATTGAATATAAGTATATAACAAATGGCTAATTGCATACATTTTCAAGCCTACAGGGTAATATTGCTGACCTAAGCTTTGACTCCAAATTTTTTTTTGCCAAAGGTTCATTCTGAATTCCATATCTAAAAACATTATTATGACTGAGAAAGTAATATAAGTAACCCATATAATAAATAATATCGTTTAAAAATCGTTTTCTGAGATCACGGTACTTAGGCTAAATGTTGGTTCGAATATATTTGTTGAAGTTTCTGGTGACAATGGATAAAAGTCTTGTATCATACTATCATCATTAACCCTTAAATAACCATAACGGCGTTATATTAAGGATCAAAATTACTAATAAAATAAGATGAAAAAAAAAATGAAAAAAAACCTGTTTTTTTCTAAATTATACAATGTACAATAAAATATGAACTGCAATAATGCTTTTTAAACAAAAAAAATGTATCTATGTGTCTCATATTTTTTTATTGGCATAGGACAACAATGGTTTGGTTAGGTTCGCAATCCGTTGCAGGCAAACAATTTAAATACTTATCAGTTATTATATTTTTAATAATAAATAAGTAATAAAATCAATTTTAAATTCTGAGCGGAGCAAGGGATGTATTGATTTTACAATGATATTATCATTGGATATTATCAAAGGTTATTTTTGGTTGTACTCACTAAAAATTATCAAAATTCACGAACTTTTCATGACCTTCATCAAAATCAAGACAAAATTGCATATTATTACCAGAGATGTATATTTTATTATTATTTTATATTTGTACTTTCTATATTATGTATCTTAAATAATATGGGGTAAACCTAGCAAATTTGAAGCTCAAATTTTGACGAAACTATAACTTTTAAACGAAAAATAATAGTTTTTTTAATTTTTATATTCTGAGCGGAGATTTGAAAATTTAATACAAGCTTTCTCATAAGTTGATCTACCTTTATCAAAAAAAAAAATGTCTACTGGAAAGTCAAATTAAATTTTTATGAGCGTTTGAAGTTCAAATTTTTACAACACTGAATATTCACTTGATTTACGCCGATTTTCTTATTTTGATAAAAACTTTTAACCTTATAGGTACTTAAAATTTTAATAAAATGTTCATTTTATCATTTCCTATATATGATAAAATTTCCAAAATGTTTCGTTTCTTTTTAAATTATTTATAGACATTTGGAATTTTTTATTTTATAAATGTCAATAAAATTGTGTGTTAAGTCAAAAAGCTAGAAAATTGTATTCAAGGTTCCTCATAGGTTGATATAATAGCAGTTGAAAAATATTAAAAATACATATATACACGTTTTTTTTATGACCGTTTTAAAGTTCAAATTTTGACCAAATTTATTAAATTGAAAATTGAAAAATTATTTAGTTGAAAATAGAAAATAGGGATACTCCGATAATATCAATTGCATAATATTATAATATTATGTTATTTATAAGTTTATGGATATTTTCATTTTTATCGCAGGCGTGACGTCATCGTGCTGGAACTATTATTATATTTGTTTACTAGGGTGGGCGGCGGCGTACAGGTTCATGGAAACGGACACTTTCGCACACGCAGTCACATGTCAAATACGCATTACGCATCGTCGCTCGCTTGACGAACAATATATACTATTTTTTTTTTTCTAAAAATATCAATCTTTTGCCAATTGTACAGATTTTTCTAGTGATCGGAAACAAATTCTGAAAACATATTTGAATTCGTCATGAAGTTTACTTGAAAACGACTTTCTTACATTTTTAAATTGATTTTTTTAACTCAATATTACTATTATTTCAAAATTCTAAAAATTCAAAACTTTGGATTAAAATTTGATGGGTTTAAGCGATTAATTTCAAAAAAGTTGAAAAGTTGTTTTTAAGTAAAATTCATGACGAATTCAAATACGTTTTCGGAATTTGTTTCTGATAATTAGAACAATCAGTACAGTTGACAAAATATGTGTATATTTTGTTAGAAATCACAGCCGGGTGGAATCCCCTTAAGAGAATCAAAATTATAACCACAGACATAATTAAAGGTATCCAACCTCCGTAATAATTTAATTTTGTTTTTAAAATTTCTTTAGAATTACTTTCTAATGCTGTATAGTGTATACTAAAATTAATATATTTAATTATTATTATTACATATTTTATTTCAACTGTGAGATACAGCATGGCTTCTTTGTACGAGTACGACGTAATGAAATGGATTAGTTCAAAATCTGGATATACGTTACTGTAACAAATTTTTGATTCTTCGTTAGATGGTACCTAACGTCCTAACCTAATTGATTCGCACGATATAATATGTATTGGTAATATAATACAGGGCTACAAGTTGCAACTCAAAAAATGAAATAAAAAAGTGAGAAAAGTGACCAATTGTTTTTTTTAAGTGAATAAAAGTGACTACTTATTTAAATTAGAACAAGCGATGCAAGAAACTTTGTATTTAAATGCTTTTGCCTCCATGTTGAAATTATTGTATTATTATATAAGAATCCTTTTCTAAGAGCCACGTATCTTAAACTATACATTTTCCCATGATCGGATAAAAATATGATTTAATTTGATAAACACCAAACACCAATAACAAAATAAAAACGACACTCAATTTACTTGACAAATTGGAAATTTTAACAGTGTAAAAAACACTTAAACTTTAATAACAAAAATACGAAATACAAAGATTTCTATTAAATAAGTTAGTGAGGATTACAACAAGTTATGATAATATATATATATATTCAAGCTGATCCGTGAATTGAGGAAAAAAATCCCCAGTAGTATTATACCGTGGGGGGGGGACTAAATATTATTTCATAATTATAAGAATTATTATATTATTTTATAAATTATATGTTAAAAATAAAATAAATATCGTACCTACATTAAGAGTACGTCGCACCCGCATGTGTTGTCTCCGTCTTACACACGTACGACATACCAAATTTCCGTTCGCTAGTTTCAATAGGGTGCTGTCAGTTTTGATATTAGACTGAATTGACCTATCATCAAACTTTGAAGTAATAACATTATCTGTGTTCTCTCGTTGGTCTTTTACGATATTTCAATTTTTAAGTCTGATATGGGTATGTAAAGTATTAATATTTTAAAATGCTCATAATTCACGTTTTAATTAAAATATCGTAAAAAACCAACGAGAGAACACATAAAATTATGTTACCTAAAAATTTGATAATAGGTCAATTCACTCTAATATCAAAATTGACAGCACCCTATTAAAACTAGCGAACGAAAATTTGCTATGTGGTACGTGTGTAAGACGGAAACAACTAATGCGGGTGCGACGTCCTCTTAACAATATTACTAATTACTATATACATCATATAATGTCTGTCACTTTCGTCATTTTTAACAGTTCAAAATAAACCTCGATCAAGATTCAAGATATAATTTCAACTGACCAACTAATTGTTATTTGTTTGAGTTCTGGTATAAGATAGTAGATATCACATCCAATAATGTTCGTAGATAAATAAATACATTATTAGGAGTATTTTTCCAATATAGGTCCTTTATAGGTAGGTACACGATTTGAGATAATTAACTATTTCGATTGCAATAAATAGATGTTGTAGTGATCATATTATGTGGTATATAGGTACCTATACCGCAAAGAGACGGTTCTCAGTAATTTGTTTACACTGTATTGGTTTACTTTTACTACATAGTGGGTCTTTCAAAATGAAAAGTTATTCGAAATTGGTGATCGGTGACCGGTGTGGTAGCCGGCGACGCCGTTTTATAATACGTATTATCTTATTCTTTAGTGGTGGCCGGCAGAAAGTTGATAACATATTACTAACATTTTTATTATTTTTATTAATTTATTATGACTGTAAGTTGTGACGTAGAAAAATTAGTTTAAAATTTAAAATTACTGTTACTAATTCATTGTAAATTATTACATATTATGTAAATACTAAATTAATTATCGACTTAAACTTAATCGCTATTCTGATTAGAAATTAAATTAACCTTAACGGTAAGATTATTGTTAAAAATTATTATTATGTTGGTTAAGATGTAATAATATGTTATGTAATAGCCAATAAGCATGTGTAGGTGTATGTGTAATCAATTCCTGTCTTAAAAAGTAGTTTATATCCGATCAAATATTTAAAATTTGAATTGCTTGCATGCTTATAGAAAATGGCTGACCCATCAATTCAAACATTTTGTTGCCGTAGAGCTCTGGATTATCATCCGTCTTATAAACTCATGAACGAATTCAATACAGACCGTTTTAATATGGTGTGCTTATTGTCTTCAATAATAGGTATAACTGGAGCAGCATACCAGGTAAATTATTATTTAAATTTTTGTATATTTTGATTTGATTATCTAGTTTTCAAATAAAAAGAAATATATTCAAATACCTAGAAATTATATATATATATATTACATAATCATTTATTTAATTTTTTAGATATTACCAAAAATCGAGCTAAAAGTTCCAAATAGATTTTATTCCAATATCATGCGGCGAGGAAAATATATTATAATGTGGTTAGCAATAGCAGATATCTGTGCATCACTGGGTAAATAATATTTTTCTGAATATTTTATTTTGGTTAAATTTATCCTATTAAACATTTAATCTATACACTTTATTTATACTTTAAGTAACAATATTTATTATTTACTTATCATTTGAAAATAAATTATAAGACATTTATAATATATTTATTAACCTTGGTGTGGTTAATTTCAAAATCAAAAATTTTTCGAACTGGACCTCATTTTAGGGAGTGGCGGCTTCATTCTTATAATAACATTTTTGCTTAACACTATTTGTGCCAATTAGTGAATTTGATTATTTTTATACTTATTATATTGTAAATAAAATAGAATTAATCAACTTTTATATAATATTATATTTTAATATTCATTAGCTCAATATTTATGAAATTGACAATCCATAAACCAGGCGTGTGGGATCCAAGAAATCTTAACAGGGTGATCAAAAAAAAAAAAAAAAATTGGTTATACCTTTTTATTTTAGATTACTTATTTTTAATACAAATTTATTAGCACCCATAGCCCCCTCCCCTAAATCTGTGCCTTCTAAATGATTATGATTTACATATTGTCAGTAAAATGTACAACAAAATTATAACTAAGGTGGCAACTAAAAATAAAATATAATTTTAAAAACCTGCACTGGGCACAATTTTGAACTCACCAATTCTCATTTGTAAAAATGTTTATGGAAGTAAAGGCCAAATCGTTCTGTTCTATTTAAAGCAATGATTTACCTGTCTGAATTACTATTAATTGATGCTAACCAGTAACAGAATCCTTGAAGAATTAAAATATTGTGTTTTTTTTATATTCATAAACAAACTCTTATTTTATTTAGACTATTGTATAGGAAACAATTATTATATATTGGAAAAATACCTGAATACCTGATTTTTGTTTTGATTTTAGGTATACTTTTAAGGTCTTGTTTAAAACTAATGCATCATTTTCAATGGTACGATGGACAACCATATACAGTTTCTTGTATATTTTTAGCTGTGAGTTTTTATTTTTAAATTCTTAAACAATAAAGTTTCTATGTTTGTGAAAAGTTAAATATTATTATTTTATTCATGAAAAGGTTTGGATTCAGTACTTTTACATTGTAACTTGGTTTTGGACTTTGTCATACGCTGTAGACATGTGGAGAGCATATCAAGATAAACATTCATGTAGAAAATTATATCATTTTGTTGCCTGGTCAATTCCTGCCATATTTACATTTATTGGACTTTCTACTCTTTATAGACCAAATGCAAAGTATAAACTGTAAAGAGGATGTCAGCATACTTTTTTTTTTCTATCTCCGGTCCATAAGCAGTATGGGGAATTTGTGTTCAGCAGAATAAATTCTGTTGTTGCTTTAATATTAGAGTAAATTGATCTATTAAACCTACAGGTAAAAATATTATCTATGGCACCTCATAGGGTTCTATTAATATTTTAATTTTAAAGTGAGTTATAACAGTAAAATATTACAATTTTAAAATCCCCTTGATATGATTTAAAATTAAAATATCAAAATACCTATAAAATAGTATAGATGATATTTTTACCATAGACGTTTAAGTTTGATAATAAGTGAATTAATTACTAACAACACAAAATTGGATTTTCTGAACAAAACATATCGTGAGTTAGTAAGAAATGAATGGTGTGTTGACATCCTCTTAAAAATGTTTAATATTTGAGATTGATATAACTCTAAATGTCTTCTAAATTGTTTTCAATTTTTTTAGCTGTCACAATTTGAGCCTCAAAGAAAATATTGTTATGAAATTCCTTCCAAATTATTTTTTAACGTTTCTGCCAGTCATCATTGTTATGGTAGTCAATCCAGTGCTCTATTCTTTATCTACTGGATACATATACCACATAATAACTTCATACATGGCACAATACTCAACAAATGAACGGAAAATGTTGGACTTATTTAAACAGAGATTTGCATTAATTAATCTGGCATTTTACTTGTGTTGGGCACCCAATTTAATCAATGCAGTAATAGTTTGGACGTCTTGGGATAATCTACCAAATGGATTGATGCTTACACTTTGGTATCTAATGGTAACTACATGACTGCATACATGTTTATTATAAAAAAAAAATTGTTTTGAAGCTCATAATATTTTTATATGAATATCTGTACTAAAATTATGGACCATAAATGTCTATTTAAAATATAAATTTTATTTTCAGGCTATTTTGAATCCTATGCAAGCATTTTTCAACAGTTTCCTCTATAACTTACTTGAACATACAGAGCAAATATGTTGTAAATGTTTTAGTGCCCAAAGTCGAGTTCAAGAAATGGTAGAATGTAGACCTTTATTAATAGCTAATGTAAAAGGTTCGGCAAATTCAAATGGTTATGAAATAATTGAATGATTTAAAATAACAATTAATAACTAAACCAAAACAAATATTTTTTTTAAAAAATATTCAAGATATATTTTGTACTTATAAGTAATTTAATGAATTTTTAATTCTAGATTTTATTTCTATGAATTTATAATTTTAGTATGTATTATGTATTTTACCGTAAAGGTATATTAATAATATAATTTACCTCAGAACAACAAAATATTTTTTTGTTTGATATTTTTATTGTATTAATTTTTTATTATGTTTGTAATTAATATATTATTTTTTAACAATTGCATTTACTATTTTACTATTATAATAGTACACCTCAGACTGAGAATAAAACATATATTAGTGTTATTTTTTAAATATTTAAATATAACAGTTGTACCTCTTTATTATATTTTATATATTAGAAAATTGTAATAAATTCAAAATATAGGTGTTATATATTTATAGCCATATTTTATTTTATTTCTTGTTTGAATGACTTATTTGAATATGTATATTTTTTTATAATTTGATTGAATAAAATTATTATAGCCTCAAATATTTAACTAAATCAGACTAACATTAATTGTAAATGTAACATCTAAAAAATAAAATAATTTTGTATTTTATATTCATAAATTACACAGTTATAAAATATAAGTTATTTTAGAATACCTATTACAATTGCCTATTTATTGATATTATTCTTAATTTGTTTATTTCAATAAAATCCAACGTACATGTACCATATAATGTATTACATTATACAAACATATTTACACTAATATTATAGGGCTTTTTGATATAATAGATTAACTAATTCTCTGGTCGTGGTCAGTTATAATACGGTAATGCAAATATAAGTGGCTACATCTCTATTATTAAGAATGGACGATTAAAGCCTTTACACACTCGTTTTTCGTATACAATGTTATTATATCTTTGAATTCAAATTTAATACCATCCATTATAGTACAGTGATCTACTTGTAGCCTACTGTACAGCGGAGCGACATCCACTTGACCCCCTTTTTTTGATTACAGTATGTACTATTTATTAGAATCTTTATTTTAAATTTTCAATCCTTAGTTATAAAAACTGACCATTTTATAGTTGTTTAATTACAATGATTGATAATTTTCGAGATTTTGATGAATTTTGTCAAAATTCGAACTTTAAATGATTATAAAAAAAATGTGTGCCTATGTATTTTTAATATTTTTCAATTGCTATTGTAATAATATATCAGGAGCCTTGTATTAAATTTTCATTAATTTTGGCCCAACAAATAAAATTTTATTGATATTAATAGAAAAAAAAACTAAAAAATTTGAAAATTTAAATCGTCCATAAAAAGCTGAAAAACAGTCAAAATATATTAAAAATTAGATGGTGTATAGAAATAACTTATATAAACATTCAGTGAAATTTTCATGCATCTACAGTTATTTGTTTTTGAATTGCAACAAAATAAGAAAATCGCTACATGAGAAATTGAGTGAATATCGAATCTTGTACAAATTTGAACTTAAAATGCTCATAAAAATTTATCATGACTTGCTTATAAACTTTTTTTTATTGATAAAATTAGGCAAACTTATGAGGAATCTTGTATTACATTTTCAAACCTTAGATTTAAAAAGAAAAATTTTTATGAATTTCTAACTCAAAATAAAT
Organism: Nasonovia ribisnigri; assembly: GCA_027563435.1. Taxonomy (NCBI): domain Eukaryota; kingdom Metazoa; phylum Arthropoda; class Insecta; order Hemiptera; family Aphididae; genus Nasonovia; species Nasonovia ribisnigri. The sequence goes on along the minus strand of JANEHU010003207.1, from coordinate 20,766 downwards.
TGCAAATTTTCGTCATTTTTACGTATTTTGTCAAAATTTTAACTTTGATTACCTATAAAAAAAAATTGTGACTACAGATTTTTAATATTTTTCATCTGCCTTTGAAACTATATATTAGATGCCTACTATTAAATTTTCAAGATTTTTTACCCAACAAATAAAATTTTATTGACATTTATAGAAAAAAAAACTAAAAAAATTGGAAAGTGAAAATGTCCGTTAACAGCTCAATATAAGTCAGAATATTTTGAAAATGCTATGGTGTGTAGAAAATGCTTATATAAACATTCGGTCAAAATTTCATGTCTGTACGGTCATTTCTTTTAGAGTTATACCAAAAACCAAAATAGATTTTGTCGAAATTTGGTTTTCCGTAAAAATTCCCGTTTATTTCTTAATTTTTCATTTGTTTTTCACGGCGCTCATGAAAACTACTGGGAAATTTTAACTTTTGACCTCCCAAAGTACCAACTAGATTCACTTTCCTATCAGAAAAAATACTATTGAAGAAAATGAAGCATTTTTACTGTCCTAAAAGGTGATGACAGACACAAAAATAAAAAAAAAAAAAACACATATCATTGTAAAATCAATACATTCATCGCTCCGCTCAGAATCTAAAATCTAAAAAATATTTAAACACAGTTATTTTTTACAGACATTTTAAGTTCAAATTTGGACGATATTACATATTACAATCAATTTTAAAGAGTAAAAGTATATATTATAATATTTTTATAGCATCACTGATAATATTTTAGGTTAATAATTAAATAATATGAATAATATTAATTCAACTTAGCAGCTACCGTAAAATACGTAATTTTTCGTATACAATGATATTATATCATTGAATTCAAATTTAATACCATCCATTATACAATGATCTACTTGTAACCTACTGTACAGCAGAGTGACATCCACTTGACCCCCTTTTTAGATTTACATAGTAATTGTAAATTGTCATTACAACTTACAAGTTATAATAAAAATTCACTTTTGTTCATTTACGAAACAAAATTGCTGATCTTTGTATTTAATGGTTTATTGCATAATATTATATAATTGATAATTTAAAAATTTACTCTTTTTGTGATTTTGGTAATATAGGGTACTGTTGTTTTTCATGTGTACCTATGTTCAGTTGCTTTGTTTTTAGAAGCATTTTATATAATTATGTCTATACAGATAAAAGTCTAAGACTCGGATTGGGCCACCGGGAGTTCGGGAGTTTTCCCGGTGGGCCGCTTCTTCAAATAATTATTTAAAAAAAAATGTTTTGTCAAAAATTTATTTTGAAAATTTGAAATATACATTTTTTTCTACTTGTGGTTAACCGAGTCGAAATACCTAATGATTTTCTATTTTTGGACATTTACCACGGCAAGCAATCGGTAACACACGATGGTGATCCAAGGAAAAAGCTCTAACACATATTTTTGGTGATGAAGGTTTATATTTGGAGGTTATTCTGGCTCTAAATACAATAGAAAATTGTCTTTTTCTTTTCTAAAATGTATAAAAACTAGACTTCGTAGCACATTAAGTGAAAATAAATTAGAAGCATTTATGCTTATGGGAATAGAAAAAGACATCCTTTATGAAATAGACAATCATGAAATTATTGAATTACTGAAGTCTAAAAGCACATTACTGAAGAACAAATTATCTTACTAATAATTATATAAATTATATTAATAATTAAAAAAAATGATTTTTTATTATGTTGTTTTAGATACTTAACAAGCAAATATACCAAGACTAGTTAAAATATACACATTATATTATCAGCTGTTCAAAAAAAAAAAAATTAAAAATGTTGATTTTGAAGTAAACAAATAGTTCTTATTTTTTATTTTAATTAATTTATATTTTTAAAATATACATACAATGAAATATAGTTCTACTCCTTTATGTCTGAGCTTGTGATTGGTAATTAAGTGTTATAGCATGCAAGTTCAATAATACAAAAAGAAAATAGTTTTTTTTTTTATCAAATATCAAATATTATAAACAGAACTTAATAGACCATAATATCTTCCTGAATGTTAAAAAAAATGTGTAGTTATGTAAAAATAAAATAAATAATAATAGATGTTGGCTAAAATTCAATAAGCGATAAATTAATAAGTGGGCCGGTACTTTTGTATTTTCCCGGGCTGAAATTTCTCACCAATCCGCCCCTGAAAGTCTTTTTGTCCTTCCCTGATCATAATTATGTAATTGTGCTGTCATCGCTAATATATTTTTGACATTACTATTGATTAAGACACAAATGTTAAATTTTTTGTTCGTACAACGAAATCAAAATGTTCCATAGGTATTGTAATTTATTTGATTCTGTGTACTTGTATTGCTCGATAACTATACATATTTTTCATCTTTTGGTTGTTAAAATATGTTCTATATTCAAATCCATATTGATTAATATAAATATATTGATAATTTATTCTTACTTTTTACTTTAAAAATTATTACCTTTGTCCAAACAACCACCGCCCAGGTATATTATAATATATTTGATAAGCTACCCGAAAAAGTAGATATTCATAAGATGCTGGTATAAATGGGTTTGGGCCGTTTGTTTCTGTAGAATACTGTGCCGTTTACCTCCCAGTAAGCCCCTGGGTAGGTCCTCCATAATATTGTAATAATATATACACGGTACCGGTAGATATACCTATTTTACATCATTAATTTTACTGCACGGATTTTAAAAAACATTATTCTCAAATATCTAATTGGTGAATTTCACACGAACACCTAATTGGTATATAATTTTCGTACCTTTTTTATCTGCAACAAATAAATTTTATAACAAATAATTATAACGTCAAAAACACGTAAGATGTATAAGTGTTGGGCGTCAGCTAAACTTGAGAGATATGGGCGGGGGAAATGGCGAATACTTTTTAGGCTGGGGTCTAAACTATACAGTATACCTACCTATTACGCCTGCAGTACACAGACTTCTGTACTAAGCACTATACATGGAAATCTGTGCACCAGTACCACCGTCGTTCGGGAACCAGGACTGCCCGACGCCCTACCTAATATCTATACGAGCAAGATGATAAATTTAACTATTCACATTTAAGGGGAAGTTACATACACGAATACGTTGACTCCGTCTTACAAGTGTAAGACATAGTAAAACTGTTTTGAGTGGGCAATGACCACTCTTTTCATATTAGTGATAACGAAAAATAAAAACAACATTGCACAGTAAATGTTCTCCTCTTTGTAGTGCGAAAAATTGGTCACTTAGCTTGGATCAGTAGCGTATCTAGAATTTTTTCAAGGGCGGGGATATACATTTTTTAATAGACATTCAACATACACATATTTTATTCATATTATTGTTATATACAATATGTTGTATTGTGTCCAAAATTTGGTCTCCGGGAGGGGGGATAGGACCCCCATAACCTCCTGTAGATACACCACTGGCTTGGATTACAGCCAGAGGGGTTTTTACCAGCACCAAACGGTTTTTGTTATGTTTTACATTTGTAAGAAGAAGACAACACATGAGGGTGTACCTATGTGGCCTCTTAATTTTTCATGTAAATTGTATTCGAGTATTAAACGACTATATTTTCATCATCCAAATCCTAATGACAATCAATCGTGGTGGTTGCCTATCCAATATAGTGTATATAAGTTGCATATGTTAGCCCTTTTATTAACAAATAGTTCCTATTAATTATTATAGTACTTAATTAGTAATTAGGTACGTGATAAATAATAATCATTAATTGTTTCTAATTAATATTATATATTTTTAAATACTTCGTTATTTTAACACTAAACACGTTATGGTATATTATAAAAGAGCACATCCGCCAGCGGTTCTCAATCTCAGCTGGTCTCGACCAAAAATTTGGGTCGTCGGTCACAGAGGTTTTGTTTTAATGGGCCCCGAATGCATAATTTACATGTCATTTCAGCATGATCTTTGTGAATATTAAAAAAATATATCTTCCTAAAATAATTGAATAACAAAAATATTGAGGAAGAAAATCATTATGAATATTATAAATATCTATCAGTTGTTATACTCGTAGGCATAATATGTGTAGGTAATTTATATTTTTATATTATTTTATACTATAATTTAATGTTATTAAAATATGTTGTTAAATACTATATGTTTGCAATTGCAAATTTCAATAATTTTTGAAAGTCGCGAAACGTTCAGTTTAACATTTTATAAAAGTAGCGCTCATAAAAGGTTGGAGCCACTGACTGACGATCTATATAGACAACCACTTGATTTTTGTGGAGAGTAAATGCGTGATACTGTGAATTGTGATAGTGTCTCAGGACTAGAGTAAGTTAATTTATATATTTAGTGTCTACTGTCTACTGTCTATCTATATTGTGTATTAGCTAATGTCAATGGTTTGTCGCTTAGATCATAATTGATACAAAAGGCATATTATGTCATTTACTCATACTCACATTTGATATTCTGTGGTGATACATTTATACGACAATAGTACATACTTCATTGTAATAAATAATAATTTAAATCATGATGAACATTTTAAGAAGTAAATTTTCTCCTTTCATGGTACAAATACACTACTTTTCATCTAAGATAGTAGTAAACAAACAGCTTATAAAGAAAACAAAACCTATGATACTTTGTAAGTTGGTTAATTTAGTTGATTATGATTTAAGACTATAATAAAAATGCACATTAAAATAGATTGACCTGTATCATGCTCAATATTAAATAATTTGTATTCAATCAATTTTATCGGAAATAAGAACATTTGTTTTACCGTGTTAAGTTTTTCACTAGACAAACTTTGAGCAAAAATTAACATTAAAATTGTGTTTTAATTCTCAAATTTTATAAAAAAAAACTTAATTTGATATTTATAATATTATTTCCACAATAACAAAATTCCTCTATATTTAATCTCCATTCTCTACTTCTAACAGTGATAACTCTACATGACCCTTTTCACTATCGTCTGGATTGTAGTCGTTCTGTTTCCGACTTCCATATTATATTATAGCCAACCTAAAACCCTTCTGACCTCCAAACATCTACTACTACAACTCCTATTATGTGTTTGCACTTTTCGGTTTGTTCTAATCTTATGTTCATCATTAATAAAATATAATGTACTACAACAATACAACTTAATGTATTTTTAAAATGATGTACATTTGTACATTACCCTAATAACAAAAGGATTAATTAAATAAAATATTTATAATAACCACCACACTTAACTGAAAATATTTTAATGTTCAAGATAAGACCAAATCAAACTTATGTTCACTTATTCAAAATCGCAGTTTTGCTGGTACACCTCAACCATTAATAACAGATATTAATTATGAAAGATTGAAAAATTTGATGAACAAAAATGATGTGTTAATTATTGATGTACGTACTAAAGAAGAATTAGCTGCCACAGGAGTTTTACCAAATAGCTATAATATTCCACGTGTGTATGACACATTGTTATTTTTGTAATTAACCTTATTTTTAACCTACCTTTATTTTTGTTTTTATTTTAGTCGATGAGATTAATACTGCATTTGAATCAACACCTGACAAGTTTTTAGAAAAGTACAATATTCCTAAGCCAGATAAAGATCAAAGAATCGTTTTTTCTTGCGCCAAAGGAATAAGGAGTTTAAAAGCATGCCATTATGTTGCAGACTTGGGTTATAAAAAGTATATATATTTTTGAATGACCTAAATAGTATAGACTTATTAATGTGAAACTTATTTGACTTATTTGATTTTAAGTCTTTTCAATTATACTGAAGGATGGTTTGGATGGGAGTCACACAAATGAATAAAAATACGCCATTTATATGTGTATGGGTTAGTACTTACCACTCAATGTATATCTTGATATCCAGTAAAATGTTCTTGTTTTAAAATTGTGTTTTTCATCTATGATTAAAAACAATATTCATCATTACTGTAAACCATATTTTTGTAATGCAGCAGGCAGCAGCCAGCGATGTATAATTTAAATACCACTTACGATTTAAAGTTTCAACCATTACTCACCTTTTCATCAAAGAAATTCTAATGCAAATTCTTTAAATGAATTGGAGATGAATATAGTGCTAATTGCAAAGTAATTTATGTTATTGTGACATTAAATAAGTGATTTTGTAGATATATGTATAACAATATATGATTGTATTAATATTATTACATAATGTATAACCAATAATGGTAGAGATACATGTATATTTTCAGAATGGAGACAGTAAATATTGCTTTAGACTAACATCATACTTAAGACTGTGTTAATAATAATTTGTTTGATATAAAATTAATTTATATATTTTTAATTTCCACAAAGAAATTTTAATAGGATTTATTTCTATGGGTAGATACAACTGTAAGGGTAAATTGTAGCCTTGCAGGTACATAATTATATAATTATTAAATATTAATTTATATGTATCACAATAATATTATAATAATTTGATTATTAATCTGTGTGCAAGTATTTTTCAATAGGAATTACATAAACATTAAATTGTTTGTGAGGGGGCAAATAATGAATTATCACTTCACCTTTTTTATTCTTATATTCTTTGTAATGCAAAGAATGGGTGCATTGAAATCCAAGTTTCTCTGCTGCACTAGCAGAAAAATGACTTCTACATTCGACTCAAACTATTGTGTATTTGTTTTCCAATGCCAACTCTCTGAAATTTATATTAAAATACTTACTATTATTTATTTAAATTTAAAACCGTGTACAAGTATATAACAATAAATAACAATATCACAGTAAAATAATTTATATTGAACAATTTAAAGATGTTATTTTAACCAACAATACTCGGCACTCACTAATTTCTCAAAAACTATAAAATGTATGAACTTGAAATTTAGAATAGGTATTTCTCTAATGCTCTAGATGTGTAATAATCCTGGCTATTCACATGTGGCTTTTCCAACTGCAAAGGATAGCTCTCATGATGTTGGTAGTGTATGTTATAGGTACCTCTTCTTTGAGGAAAGTAAACTTCGGCACATGAGTTAAATTAAAATTTTATAAATTATTGACTTAATGAACGATGATTAGCACATGAGTGCTAAGCCATATGAAAACAGTCCGGCTCCCATGTAGTAATAACATATAGAAAAAAAAATATGCGCATTAAGAATGGATTAAAAAAATTCACATTTCAAGGATGTTTAAGAAGTTATTTGGAAAAACTTTGATTTTGATAGTTTATCAATTATTATTTACATCTTTGGTGTCAAGAGTTATGCTTTTATAGACGGCTAACATAGCGACGGTTGATACATTATATTATTACATAAAAAAGGTGGGCGAATGGGTATATTGCTCTGCTGTACAGTAGGTGTTATAGTTATATGTAGTATTAGACAAACATTTTGGGATTTAACCGCTTACCACTCTACTCCTCTCATATAAACTTAAAATATTTATAACTCAATACCAGTGCCGGATTTACCTCTTCAGCCGCGGCGGCTATTAGGAAAAGGCCGCCTCAAAATCATACAATCATTTTTTTAAAACCAATATGAGCTTCATATAAGTGTTATTTTAGTGCACAATTAAAAACTTATAAAATCAAGTACTCAAGAAACAGGAGATTTAATTTTAAAATACAAATACAAAAGTCAAGATATACAGTGATTACCTACTTTAAAAAAACTTTTGGTAGTGATGTCGTACGCGATTTACCCAAATAGGCGATCTACCGGTTATTCCGAATTTCCAAATTATCTTGATAATTTACGACTATTTATTTATACGTTTATATGACTTCCCTTTTATAGTTCAAGTACGATAAGATAAAATATACGATAGCCTGACGTCCAGACACATCGCCGTCACCAACTCGCCACAATCGCCGTCTCTGCTACGCCGAAACTACTACCCGTTTTCTACTCGTTATTATTATTAAATTAAAATTTTTTTATAAATAGTTAAGTATGTAATTGGTTATGAGTTATGACATTATTATATTTTAAGTAAGATATAAAGAAAATACGGAAATTAAATACTATTTTTAGTGGATTTGGGTAGATCACGCACTACTTGAAAACAAGTTTGGTAGATCGCGTACGACATCACTACCAAACTTTCTTCGTGCCTTTTGTTGGGCGAATGTGTCGATAAGATCGTCGAAATTTAGGGCTGTCAATATTTCACGAAAATAATCGTTTATAACCCACTGAGCAGGATCGTCAGTCGTCACTAAATGTAAATATACTTTCTTGTTTTTCTTGATTAGTTTCTGTTGTAGGCGCAGACGCAGGTGGAACAAGCAGAGATAGGCTGGTTTCTGGAATGAAAACTAGAGTCAGGTTTTTAATGAAATAATAATATGCTTTTAATAGTGTAAAAAATTATAGATATAATGTTAGAATCTAATTGCATTGTCCGTTGTGCAATATAACTAATAAATACTGAAATTCATTGTCGAACATCGAACGTAAATGTAGACCTACCCTTTGAAATTGTCGAACCGTTATTTTCATCGGATTTTTTAAGTTCTTCGATAGGTGGTGTTGGTCTAATTTCTTTAGTTGACTCTGACGAAGCACTAGGCAGATCAATTGTTTTCGTTTTAAAAAAAGTTCCCAACTTGGGTACTTTCGACAGCACTTCCTCTTCGCGTTTACATTTTTCTTTAGCTAATTTTTTGTATTGATAGCCGCTCAACCTTTTCCTTTCGTCCATTTAAAAAATTATTTGAATAATCTAATAAAAGCTATGAAAATGTAATACACAAAATCATAAACCACAATCATTATCATCAATCGACACAAAACAATATTTTCATCACGCTTGTAATAGGGAAACGCATAAACGCAAATAGGGGACTAATACAGGCAAATTTTTGTACCCATTGGACATTCCTACCAAATAATTTGTACACATTTTTATTAAAACCCCGTCGTTGGTGTCGCTATGAGCATTTCGTTCACACAATTATCATTTTTAGAACCACTGGTTTATATTTCATTCGATTTTGACAATACTATATATTATATTATGCTCAATTGAGTTATTTACGAAAAAACATTAAATGTCATAATTAAACTGAAAAAGTTATTAAAGTCCAATGTTGTCGTATACGTATACCTTATATTTTGGCGTTGTGCTGTCCGCAGTATGGCGCGCGCCGTCACTGCAGATCGCCTTATTTACTTTACCATATTATCTTGATATTTTATTATTATCTTATTATATTATTTTACTAATATGCTTTAGCAGCTCAAATGTACAATATTGATATTTGTCAGTACCTCAGTATATTAATTTGTATGCTCACACGTGTATTTTAATAGGTGAAAAATAATAACGTTGGGAATAATAACGTTCGATTCCTATAAAATACTAAAAATAGTACGTTTGATTAGACATCGGATCTATATGTCCCAACGGTCGACGTGGCCAGGAAAGCGCTAATAAAAGAGTAAAATAATTTTTTGTCTGTTTATAGAGATGAAAAAAGAGAAAAAAATTGCCGCCCCTAAATTTTTCCGCCCTAGGCTACAGCCTAGTTAGCCTAATGGTAAATCCGGCACTGCTCAATACTCATAAACTACTCATTCTAAATTCGATTTGTATGTATCGAAATACTTGGAAAAATATTCTGCTAGAGCCTAGAAAATTCGGTTACTGTGGTTATGTAGCTTATAGTTAGTTGTTATGCTATGTAGTTAGCGTCTCATGAGTAAATATTCTGGGAATACTTTAGTCAGCTTCTACAATAATGTAAATATGTAATGTAATGTACAATAATAAATTATGACGGCATATAGACGTACAGTACTACACAGTGGCTAACGATGGCGCGGCGGCAACTCTATTGTCGTGAACCCAGGTTCAATAGCGCTTATAAAACGCAGGTTATTCTCCGCGGTACTTTCCATCCATTCAACATGTAGTTACGATTGAAACTGTCGCCGACAGTCTGTCGGGTGGCAGTTTCGCTTAATCGGCGCCTGTCGTCCAAATTATTAAAATAATATTTACATCGAAATAAAGATCGATTATATATATTGGTTTTAGATTTTGTGGCCTTTAATAATAATAATTAATAAACAAAAAAAAAACAATATTATATTATATTTTCAAAAAACTATATATTTTTATTTTTAATTAATTTTAATTTACAAAAAGCTGTTTTTTTAAAGGGGTGGGTGGCCAGTCTCAAAGTTTCCCCCGACAAGCCGCCCTTGCTCTTGATGTATTGGTTGAGACAGTGATGTGCACACTGCCCGTGGACAGGAATTTCCAATGGGAGGGGGTGTGTGTGTGTGTGTGTGTGTGTGTTATAAATAATAAACAAATTTAGGGTTTTATATTTTTATAGCGCTTAAAATTTCAAAAATATGTGTTATAATATTACTTTATAAATATTACTAAATAATATGCTAACAATTTGCAATAAATTAATTTTCATCGAACGATTTTCTTATTTTGTTGTAGTACAAATATGAATAAATAATAACCGTAGATAGGACGATAGGTACTTGACATTGTTTATTCTTCCATTTTCTATAATTTATATTTTTTTATGGTTGTTTTCACCGCCTTGCTACCTGGGCCAATCTACCACTTGGTTTGATCATCTTGGTATTGTTCTGTGGTTTGATTGATGTTAGCTGATGCTGTAGGCTTGGTCAACTACATGCTGTGGTATAATTTGCCTGATCTAAATTATAGAATATTAGTATAGACTATAGCACAGAATACAACAATAATACAACTATAGTCTTAGATCTTTAAGCCACTTTTTTGGTGTCACCGATGTCAATAAAACGGTACTTTTATTGTTATGTATTATAATATATGTATATGATACAGAATACAGATACCTACCAATAATTACTTTTATATTCATGTATAAAAATGCAGACTGTAATTAACTTTAATTAATTATTTTATATTATAATATTACCTATATTCTGTTCAGCGAGCGCCGCGCACCGACCAAAACTGGCCCTCCCCACGCAACACCCTGCCAAAGGGGAACCGGTTTCGATAGCAAGGTGATGCAGGGGATGCGCAGAATCGGCGCGTTCTCTCGCTGGATAGATTATAAATAGGGATCCATTCATTCAATTCTCCCTCTTCAGGACGCTCACTGCTCGAACCGTGTGTATAATTAATACCTCAGTTATCTGGTCACTTTCGAATTCGAATACTCACTATGATGGTTTAGATATTACGTACGATTGTTATAGTCGACAGGACGTCTTTATAATAATTATAATTAGGAATTATCGTTAGTGTATATGCGTGCGTATGAAAATATTTAGTCTGACAAGTGACATGTGTTTTTTTATAAATCATAATAGCATTGATTTTAAATAGTATTTATAATCCATGATAATGGTTGTGTTATATTGTTAAGAACGGCTACGACACCGTAATAATTATAACTGCATACCTATCTATTGTTGTATACTTGTATACCTAAACAGTTAATATACGTCGCCACTGTTAATAGTTTATCGATCAAGTGTAGGTACAATTTAATTATATCGGTTGTAATCTGTAATGTCGGTTTATGAAGACGTAGACTTTGATGGCTTGTTGGCGAAAATGGACCAAAAATCGCTTGTGATTGATGTCCGTGAATGTCACGAACTTGCTGCAACTGGGTCGCTACCAAACTGTATAAATGTTCCACGTAATATCGCACATAAATCATAATATATTATACGTTATATCATTATATAAATTATAAATGTATATACATTGTATATTACTTAACATTTTTAACGATTAGACATGATATTAGACTTTAGGGGTTTTATTTATAATATTGCAAAAATGAAAGTTCGTTTTATTTTATGTAGCTAATAGTAGATAAAAATATTTTTTGAAATAATTCGTATGTGGGGCACTGGGGCCTAAATTAACACTCACTTGGCACTTGCCTACTAAATATAGCTATATACATTTGGTCATATATAGGTTACCAACAATTACAATTCATATTATACTCAATGTCTCAACTCTCAATACGCTCATGATGAAACAATATTAATTATAAATATTAATTTAATTGATGTAATGATAGTCATTGTAATTTGTTACAAATTATTTGTACTTTGTATTAGGTTTATTACTAGGTTGTGATTGGTAGTCAGTACGATCTTTTCTGTGGATTTAGTGAGTAGTGCCCTATATTTTGTCTTTTTCAAATTAGTGAAATTAGTATATTACTTACCAAGTACTAACTAACAAGAATTTCTCATTTGGGGGACGTGAGATTTAAACAAAAATCTAAATTGATTATTATTTCAGTCAGCGAGTTGGAAAACGATTTAAATCTGCCCACTGATGTATTCGAGGAAAAATACAAAGTGCCCAAACCCGACAAAGAAAACGATGAAATTGTATTTTCCTGTGCCCGAGGAAATAGAAGTCGTCGTGCAGCTGAAATCGCTTTCAAACTAGATTATAAAAAGTAAATACCTCTATGGTTAACATAATTTCATAAACTACATCACGTGGGTGTAACTGTGTAAGGTCCTTCAAAAGTTAAAAAGTGCAATATGTCAATATTGTATAATTTTTAGTTGTTATCGATCAAATCCAAATAGACCATGACAACGGATATATTGGTTAGGTTATAGGACTTATAGGACAATTTAACTCTCATATTTTTAAAAATTATTTGAATATGAAATTTTTTTTTTGTCTAATTTAAAATTATGTCCAAAGCTCCCATCAATTTTTTAGATTAGGTAATAAAATAATTATATTTATGGAAATATATGGAAATTTATTCTATTTAATTTTGTACATAATATTAAGACAAAAAATAAAAATAATTTCACACATAATACAGTTATACTTATGTAGTTATGTATACAGTATAGGTACCCACCTAATCTTAAAGTTTGACTTTACAGGTTATATAATTACACAGGCGGTTGGACCGAATGGTCGGTGAAATATCCAAGTGCATAATATTATTTAATATTTCGTAACAACAAAATGAATAAATGAAGTACTAAATAAGTAGGACTGTTGATTATAAATACTATCAATGGTACCTACTCTACTACTACCTACCTATTGTATTTGTCTCAATGTCAGTAATCATACCCAATAATATGATTATCTTCTTATATAATTATTTTGATTTTTAATACCTACAATATCTACATATATTTAATATTATGATTAAAGTTTATATTTTGTAACTATTCATAAATTAATGAAAGAATATTACATATCACACATTTTTTTTTTTAATCTTTTTACTTATACGGTATAAGTTATACCTATCAATGGGTAAAAGACCAACTGTTTGGTCGAAAATTATCAGCATGAGATTTGCCAACAAATTGGTACATAGATACACACCGTCAAATGTTGTAAGCCAAGGTAGTAGGCCACTCGTCATGAACATTTATGTGGTAGCCAAATGGCTTATATAGTTATATATATATATTATAAGCTAAGTCTAAGGTCTATGAAAGCCATACTCAGATGTTATTGTAAGAATTATTATTCGTATACTTGCTTTTCAAGTTTTAACTATTGTAAATTGTAAAAATGTAAATAGCTTACAATTTTATTTTTATTATCAACTAATTATTATAAATTATTTACATTAATATACTTATACTAGCTACACTTATCTTAATATAAAATAGTAAAATAAGTAACAGGTCTTTACATATTTACTATTTTTGTTAAGTACAAAGTTCAGTATTTTCATATAGTTTCAAGTTGCGTATAGTCAGGCACGGATCCAGAGGGTGGGCCCACCCAAAATTTTAAAGAACAATAATTTTAATTTTGAATATTGGCATTCAAGTTGTTATTTTAGAATTTTGACTATAAGTTTTAAAATTGATTTTATCAAATATATTATATATGTATTAATCGTGCATGGGGAGTATAACAAAACAACATTATATCTAGGTACCATTTATAATAAGTTATTATTAATAACATGTAATTGCCCGTGTGATTAACCTAATTTTATCTAAATATTGATCGTCGTTCGAATGCCGATGGAACTCATTTTATTCATTTCAGTCGTGTTCTTCACTAAGGAACAGTTTATTTTTGAAATCACAAAAAGACAGTGATAAAAAATTAAAAATACCACAGCACTGCAAAACAAGATTGGTTTCAAAGTACAAAGGGATACATTTCTTTAAAATATGTTTCAAGTGTTATTAAAGCTTTAAAAGAGTGTACTTTGAGTAAAAAATCAAAAGAAGCTGCAGAAGCTAGAGGTTTATTAAACCAATTTGCAACTTTTGATAATTTATTGACAATTTTTTGTTTAGATGAACTTCTATTATGCATAAACTCGTTGTCAGTTTATTTACAAACAAAATCTACAAATTTAAGTAAGTTCATAACACTTATTGAATGTACAAAAGATCAAATAAAAAGTATGAGAACCGAAAACAAATTTCATGATTTAAATGAAAAAGTAATTAAATCTGTAGAAGAAATCAGTGGTGAAATGAGCATCCCAGTTACGGAAAAGAGAAAAAAGAATGCATCATCAAAACTTACAGATTATTTTGTGACAAGTTCTATAGGACAAAATCAAATGGACAACATTTCTGAACACGAAATAAAAATGAGAAGTCAATACTTTGAAATAATTGACAATATCGTCATGGAAATTAACCGAAGATTTAAGCAAACAGAACTAATTGAAGCAGTGGAAGCCTGTAGTCCAAGCTCCAAAATGTTTTTAGACTTTGACACACTTATAAAATTGCCAGGAATTTCTACAGATAATCAATTTATTGAAAAGTTGAGAGCACAATGTGATATAGGAAAAAAAATGTTTACTGCAGATTAAAATTCTATAGAAGCCTATTTATCAATTAAAAACAGGGGAGCATCATTCTTACAGCTAGAAGAAGTGTACAGACGAATTTTAGTTATTCCAATTTCAAGTGCTACAGCTGAAAGGAGTTTTTCTACAATGAGGAGAATTAAAACGTATAATAGATCGACCATAACCGGAAAACGTTTACACAACCTAGCTCTGCTATCGATTGAACGAGAAAAAAATGAAGAGTTAATACAAAATCCAGACAAAATTTTAAATGAATTTGCTAGTAATAAGTTAAGAAGGTTAAATTTTTCCATGTAATTGTATTTCAATATATTTTTTTTTAACTATTATTATATTTATAACTAAATGAAAATTATTCTTTATTAAATCTTAATTTTACTGCATTATATTATGTGGTTAAATTTACGGGTCCGCCCAAAAAAATATTCCTGGATCCGCGCCTGCGTATAGTATTATCAAATATATAGATATTTATTTACGAGTATATTGTATAAGCATTAATTGTTTCCGTTTTAGTTATGCATAAAACGGCCAATTATATGTCAGATCAATTCATTTTCTCTGCTATTTTAAAAATTATAGTGAAATTACCTATTATCAAATTTAAAGGTAAGAATATTATTTAAGGCTTTTTTGTATACTATTTTTGATATTTTAATTTTGAAACAAGTTATATAACATAGTCATTTTAAAATTGTAAATGCTTTAAAATTTTAGACAAGTACACAATAGTGTAAAAATGGATTATTCTGAACTTAAAATTAGGTAGGAATTGCTGTGCGTCAGTTAGGTGGAGACAATGTTATACATAAAGCATATTACAGATAACTTTAACCAAAAGACAGTAAAATAATTCAAAATATTGTATTAATATACATTAACTGTAGCTGATGTCCTATTCATTTCTTTATTATATATGTGTACAAGAATACAATGTACCATAGCATACTGGAATTAGTCAAGAATAACTTAAACATAATATTTTGTTTATAAAATTAGGTTTACATATAAAACAAACAATATTTAAAATACAAATTATTATTATATTATATACCTATTGTTATGAGTCTTCAATTCATTGGGAAACAATTTTACATAATTAATTGATCATAATGCACACAATGTGATATGTTACTACACCTTTTCAGGATATGAAACAGCCAAATCAAGTGAATCATTTGAATTGATAAATAATTGTTCATCTTAAATCTATTAGTTTTATCATTTTTAACAGTACAGTAATAATAACCATATAAATAATTGTATTTGAATTTTGACATATAGGTAGTTTCATCATGATTTCCTGAAATCCATTAAATACGCATAAATAAAGATAACTTTAAATATTGGAATAACAGTTAACTATCTAAATTATACCTAAGCAATTGTTTCAATTTATTTAGAATTTTAGTATATTACATTATATTATCTACTCACAGCGTTTAGCTTTAGCTTCAGCAGCATCTGAGGCTGCAACAAAGGTTCTTTGTAATTTTCCTTTACGTTTTTCTCTTAAGTCATCAGCTAATCCTTCAGATAGTGTTTCAATAAGGTCCATGACTTTTTTAGGGTACCTTGAAAAATTAAAATTATTAAAAACAATACACATACTGTAATTTACAGTTTGATTCAAAAATATCAGTATTAAAAATTGTGAAGATCGATTAAAATTTGAACTTACTGGCATCCTAAAAACTCAATATTAAAAAACACTTGGGCTAAACACACTAATCGATCTTCAGGGAATTTATCTTGGTGAGCGACTAAAAACTGACGCCTAAACTGCCAATGATCTTCATTTTCATGTTCAGATCTGTATTTATCAACATCCCAAGATGAGTCAAATGTCATAGTTATCCTTTAGTAACAAAATAAGAAAATTAAAGTTTTGATAATCGCACATGTTAATAATGTTTAAAATTAAATAAAAGCTATAGGTAACATTTATTATCAGAAATAAATAAATAACAATAACAAATTCAATAAATATATTTATAATAGCATAAACTCCAGATAATTGATTTAACAAACTTACTATTTTAGAAATCACTTTCCACTTTTTACGGAAAATCGGCCCAAAATTTCGAACCAAATCTTAAAATCAAAAAGGTAGTTTCACGTAAAGAACGCTGATGTCTGAAACTAAGCTGAAGTAGTGAAGTATAAAAAGTAAACAAATAATTATTATTGGTGTTTTGGTGATAAGCACGATGTGATAACACGTGATGATAAAAAAATAAAAATCTAAAAAAATTGATTTTCACCTATTTATAAAACAAATTTTAGATTAATTTTGGAAATATTATTTTTCAAGGTAAACGTGCAAAAACTTCAAAAGTAAGTAGGATAGGTAAGTTTTGATTTTACCAATGTCTCTATTTAAGAGTTAAAACCACACATTTTGAAAAAAAAACAATAGGTTGTTAAATTAGAATAATTCCTGGTATTTATAAAAATAGACAGAAAAAGAAACACAATCATGCCATTAAAGGTCAGTCGTCAGTATGAATTTTAAATTGTATTATTGTATTAATTTTGTCTGGCGGAACGAGACTGTACTACTTTTTCCCGAAATTTATATTTCCTAATATACAATTGATCCAAAATGTATTTTTACTACAAACCATTTTATACAATATCTAGTTTCTTCCAACTGGAATAAGTAAAGATTGGTTAAATTGGTTTTTGGATAAAGTGAAAATTGTAATTACTAGATTTTGGAAATATTCTGGAATGTAAAATGTACATTTGAAATATACCAGCAGCCACCAGGTACTCACGTATTAATGATATTATTGATTATATTTATAAAAATGTAATATTAAAATATGAAAACAATTTTTTTATAATATACCTACCTACCTAATGTAAAAAAAGAAAGTCGTTCTTTTGTGTATTAATAAAATGCTTGAATAACTATGCATTTTATAAAATTGAAGTTTACTCCATATTAATACAAGTTGTATACAAAAAAATGAAATAATAATTTTTTGTTATAGTGGTATACCACATAATGTACCTATATAGTCTAGAGTATACTATCCTTTTACATATTCATCATAGCATCAAATTTTGTCGATTTTTAAAAGACGTACCTACCTAAATAAACGTCTAAATATTTCATATTATTCTTATTATGATTCTTTGAAATTTATTTATTTACATTATTTTAAATATAATAAAATTAGTCCAGTGCGATGTGTGAATAAGAATCAAAAAATTCAAGGCTGGGTATATTACTATGAGTTGATGTCAACTCAGAATTTGTGTACCCTCAGACCCACGTTCGACGTAGAATACCCATAAAACTTTTCACCTAGAATCGATTCTTATGATTTTTGAGAAATCGAGTAAAATCAACTATTAAAAAAATTATAAATGACAATATTTTTGAGGGTTTAACATAATATCAGGCATAAATTTTATTATTATTTAACTTTGAAAATAAAAATAATTTTACTTTCAAACAAAAAAAAAAAGGTGGGGAAGTGAATGCCGTCGCTCTGCTGTACAGTAGGTTACAAGTGAGTCACTCGTCTATGTAATGGATTGTGTTAAATTGGAATTCAACGATATCAGGTATAATATAGGTACCTGGTATTGGTATATCATTGTATAAGAAAAACGATTCTGAGCGAAGACGGTCGGTCAGCCTATGATATTACCAAATATACTTGGTATGATATTATTCATTATTGTAAATAAAGTAATTTGTAAATAACCTATTTACAAAGCTGGGCAAGCTATAGTTACTTTTTTCAACTAGTTAAAGTTAAATTACTTTAATATAAAAAGTTACTAAGTTAAATTACTTTAATATAAAAAGTTACTAAGTTAGAATAAAAGTTAGTTTCTGAAATTTACCAAATGTTTAACTTAGAAGTTAGTTTGGTGAAAATAGTAACTTAAGTTAGAGTAGAAGTTAGAAATAACTTCTTAGTTCTTTTTTTGTTTAAAATATAAATTTAAAAAACCGTTTTTTAAATGTAATGTAGGTATTACATCAATTAATCATTAAGTAAGTAATTAGGTTACTAGAACTTAAATTATTGGTGATGAATAAAAAATTAAATTGAACAATGTAAACTGATAATTTGATCAAATTGTTTCAAATATGTAGGTGGAAGGTAATAAACTAATAACCTTAATTTCTTAGAATATCGGTATGTAGATTATAGAAAGTTTAACAAAATAAGAAATATACAAACAGTTTGACATAATATAAATTTTGCCTGTATTGACACAATATAAAAATACAAATATTCATGTGAGGTACATAAACACAAAACATAGCCTTTATTCAGTCTTGTAAAGTACTCGAGTAAAAGTATTCAAATACTTTTTAAGTACGATTAATCGATTGTGTCTACCGCAACGATTTTGACAATTGCCATAGAATATAAATGATAGATATTTTATTATACTTATTACGTCCATATGATGAATCCACAGTTCTAATATAATGCAACTTTTTATATCAAAGAGTTTCGTGTTTAGGAACAATTTGATGGTGTACAGTCGTACAGATATTAGAACATAGGCATATTTTTTTTATGAATTTTTAAGTAAAAATGTGATTATAAATAAATGTAATTCCTGGTTTTTAGGGTCAACTTAAAGGTATACAATAAACAGTAAACACAGCAAATTTACAGTACCGACTATTATACGAGTAATACCAACAATTCTAAGTTTAACAATTTCACCAAATACTGTGGAGTTTAAAGTTAATAATAATTAGGTACCTACCTAATATATTAATTTTAACTGTATTGGGTATATTTTATAACGATGAGTGATTAGAACTATTATGTAATTTTAAAATGATGTGTGTTTTCAATTTTTTTTTGTGTCTGTAGCTTTGATTTTTAATTTCAGTATCTTTTCCGATGGGTAAGTGAATTTAGTTTATGCATTCGGGAAGTCTAAATTTAAAATTCCCAGTAGATAACAAACGTCGGGATAAACAAAAAAAAAAATTAAGAAAAAACTGGTATTTTTACGCAAAATTGGTTTTCGAAAAAATCGATTTTGGTAGATACAAGCAATTTTCACTGAATTTTTATAATAGCATTTTCTATACACCAGAAATTATTTTGATTCATGTTGTTTTTATATATATAAATATGATAATATTCAATATTATATGCAAGGAATTTAATTTAATCTTAATTAATTCAACTAAATATAACGTATTAAAAATAACAATATAAAATGTCCTAGTCTAACAAGCCGTTTCCGCTCTAAATTGTTTTTCGTTAACAATGAAATTACCTACCTATAGGCTATAGGTACCTACCACATCATCGAGTTCAAATTTAACACCATCTATTAGTGTCCCCCTTTTAACCTTTTGTACAGCAGAGCGTCATCAATTTACCCACTTATTTTGATTTTAAGCTATTCAAGAATATTTTAAATTTTCTCAGTTTATTTCCGATAGATATTAATAAAAATATGTTTTCTTCAAAATTCCTTGTAAATGTATTACAAAATTCCTCATAATGACGTATCTGTTCATTATTTTTTTCTATACATACCTACACAATGCAATTTTTAAAATATTTCAACTCAATTTCAGTTTTCATTTTGCGAGACATAAGAACGCCCGTGTGTTGCATGTTCAACATAACATATAATTAATTTTATAAATTTAATATTATTTTATTCTACGACCTGCGTGTGCCGTCGTCACCTGTGCGGCTGTGCTTATACGTATTTTTTAAGCACGTAAAATATGCATCTACGTCACCCGGGTAGCAGATTTTCCGTGGCAATAAATATTAATTTTAAGACTAAAACGTAAATGTAAACCTCTAAAAAATAGGTAATCAAACTTACGAATATGGTGACTCTTCGGGTTGAATATAGGTGTGCCATAACTAGAATACAGATTCCATATCAAGGAACTGCTATTTCTTCATCCGTCTT
>JANEHU010003206.1:0-26079 GCA_027563435.1 Nasonovia ribisnigri | reverse complement strand
TTTACCATATGATTTCTTGAAGAACGGAGTTATATGTAGTGGTTTTAAAGAAAAGTGTTATTGTTTCAAGACATCTAGTTCATTATATTTTATAACTAAATCTCTTTGATGCAATAATGCAATAAACACTAAGCTTTATGATCTGCTACTGAGTTCGGAGTATCTTCCTAATGACTGTTGAAATATAAATTGAAATTGATAAAAAACGAATTGTTAATTGCTCTGCTAACATTAATTTAGTACACTAATAAAAATTATTTTATGAGTAAAAATTGTACTTACCTTTTTTTTGTTGTATTCGTAATTGTGAGGATATGATTAATATGAAAACACATTTTAGGAAAATCCATCGGTAAAAATAAATTGAAACAAAAATTGAATTCATAACTAACTTTTTGCCTTGGATGATCAGTTGGTCAATGTAAACTAATTAATCTATATGAATATACCATAAATAACTATATATTTCACATATCAGTATGTCATAATTTGTCATCTTTTCTTTGGCAATAAAGACCGGTCGTAATTTTATCGATATTATGTGGCTATACGAACGTGAAAATACGACAAAAACCAATGTACGTGCTATACATAATAAAATGCACTATACAATAACTACATATATCATATATGCATTTAATAGGTAAAAACGTTGAAATATGCAAAATATGCCAAATTTATTTATATTAGTGTTATTTTAATAAGAATGATCTAAATCGGGGACAATTCTCATCAGATTTCAAAAACCTTATTTTATTATAATTGTATATGCATTTGCATATAAAACCGGTAAATTGACCTATTTATAATTTTATATAACCGAATATGTCCTGACTGACTGACTGATTAAGGTGTTCTCTAAATAATGATAGCTTTACGTTTGACATTTTACTTTCGTACCACCGTGTAAGTATTCAGTAAGAAATCATCTTCAAAAATTCCCATTTTATAAAGTGGTGTTTGCATAAGTATTTTGAGGTTCAAGATTATCGATGAAACTTTTAAGTTTTGAACATCATATACACTGAATGTTAAATAACGTATTGACAAAAATTTGAATAATATAGAGTTAGTACATTTAACGGGCAACGAAGTGCAAGTGATCAGCTAGTATATTATATAGTTACAATAGTATTATACAATTAAAGACACTCATCGTCAGTTGTTATATTATTAAGTACCTATATTACCGTAATGTTTTGTTTTTACTGGTCTTACACCCTGGTTTTACTTCAAGATTCTGAACACAAAGATCAGCGATGTTCAAAGATCAGTATTCATATGTCATAACAAATTCAAGGATAAGTATGTACGTGGCAAATTTTTATCATCAATGTCAAAGTAAATACTTTCCCTTGAACTGATTAGACAAATTAAAAATTTCTAGACAAGTAAGCTGGAGCTTTTATAATATCTATGACAGTTAAAATAATGATTTTTTCTATAATATGTTAAAATTATTAAATAATACAATAAATTCAATTAAGCTTAGGTATATTATAAGAAGTGTTTAGTTTACCATATGATTTCTTGAAGAACGGAGTTATATGTAGTGGTTTTAAAGAAAAGTGTTATTGTTTCAAGACATCTAGTTCATTATATTTTATAACTAAGTATCGTTGAGACAAGAAACACTAAGCTCTATGATCTGCTACGTTCTGCAGTGATTAATTTCTTTAACAAATCCATGGTACTAATATACTATATAGGTAACTTGCCATATTTATTGATATCCATTACAAGATTAAAAACTATACCTACTTTGAATTAATTATACAAATTTCAAAGTTGTAGATAGATGAACTAAAGAACTAAAGCATTATAATTAATATGACAATTATTTAAACAGTAGGTACAATAATATTTTTTTAAACATTTTAATTTTCAAGATCAATTTAAATAAGTGTTTATACTTTTTATTCGATAACTAAGATAACTGCGTTGGTTGATGGAAATGGAAAATAGTTGATACTGTTACACTAAAATTAAAAAATTGAACAAAATAATTAATATCCATGTACTGTGTTATTGATATTTACGGGATCGCTCGGCTATTTTTTCACTTTAGTCACACTTTAGAAAATTGCCTTTAAACAAAACGTCAGTATCAATTCTCCGTAAGTACAGTGACATTAATGTTTACATGAATTATAAACTTATAAATAATTATTTGTATTGTACTACAGAATAAACGAAATATAATTTTTACTACTGAAAAAATATAAATACTTCATGTTAAAATTAACACATAGCTTATTCAATAACGATACTTAAATATAAAAGTAGGTATGTATTAATAGGCCCTATCAAAATTAGCCATACATCTAAAATTCTTTGTCTTAATTACTCAACAAAACACCAAAACATATGTTTGTGAAGCCACAGATAGTGTGAATAGTAATTAGTAAGTATAAGTGATTAGACATGATAGAATTTAATTTTTTTCTATAATATATTAAAATTATTAAATAATACAATAAATTCAATTTAGCTTATATTATAAGAAGTGTTTGGTTTACCATATGATTTTTTGAAGAAGTGAAGAACGGACTACGGAGTGATATCTAGTGGTTTTAAAGAAAAAAGTGTTTATGTTTCAAGACATCTAGTTTATTATATTTTATAACTAAGTATCGTTGAGACAATAAACACTAAGCTCTATGATCTGCTACGTTCTGCAGTGATTAATTTCCTTAACAAATCCATGGTACTAATATACTATATAGGTAACTTGCCATATTTATTGATATCCATCATGTCAAGATTAAAAACAATACCTACTTTGAATTAATTATACAAATTTTAAAATTGTGAATTGATGAATCAAAGTATAATTAATATGATAATTATTTAAACAGTAGGTACATTAATATTTTTTTAAGCATTTTAATTTTCAAGATCAATTTAAATAAGTGTTTATACTTTTTATTCGATAACTAAGATAACTGCGTTAGTTGACACAAATTGGAAAATAGTTGTTACTTTTACACTAAAATTAAAAAGTGAACAAAATAATTAATATTCATCTACTGTGTAATTGATATTTACGGGAGCGCTCGGCTATTTTTTCACCATAGTCACACTTTAGAAAATCGCCTTTAAACGAAACGTCAGTATCAATTCTCCGTAAGTACAGTGACATTAATGTTTACATTAATTATAAACTCATAAATAATTATTTGTATTGTATTACAGAATAAACGAAATATAATTTTTACTACTGAAAAAATATAAATTATTTATATAAATACTTCAAGTTAAAATTAGCACATAGCTTATTCAATAACGATACTTAAATATAAAAGTATGTAATAATAGGCCCTATCAAAATTAGCCATACATCTAAAATTCTTTGTGTTATAATTACTCTACAAAACACCAAAACATATGTTTGTGAAACCACAGATGGTAAGTATAGTAAATAGTATGTGTTTAGACATGATAGTATTTAAATTTTTTCTATAATATATTAAAATTATTAAATAATACAATAAATTCAATTAAGCTTGAGTATATTATAAGAAGTGTTTGGTTTACCATATGATTTCTTGAAGAACGGAGTTATATGTAGTGGTTTTAAAGAAAAGTGTTATTGTTTCAAGACATCTAGTTCATTATATTTTATAACTAAATATCTTCGATGCAATAAACACTAAGCTCTATGATCTGCTACGTTCTGCAGTGATTAATTTCTTTAACAAATCCATGGTACTAATAAACTATATAGGTAACTTGCCATATTTATTGATATCCATCATGTCAAGATTAAAAACAATTCCTACTTTGAATTAATTATACAAATTTTAAAATTGTGGACATATGAATCAATGTATTATAATTAATATGACAATTATTTAAACAGTAGGTACAATAATTTTTGGTTAGGTACAACTAACTAAGGAGGTATCAAACTCTGCCGTGTTTTCAACCAAAATATTGTAAAAATATATTTAAAAAAAAATAGTATTTATAAATGTATAATCAATCGTCATATACTTATCTTTTACTACGTACACATTGGTATGCATTTGGAAAATTGCATATACTGAACTCCTTAAAAACATAATTCTAATACATTTAATACCTAATTGATTTGTTTTATATTTTAAGTACATACCTATTATTTCTTTCAACTCAGATGGCAGGGTATAATAGGGTTTTCTTTTGTAAGGTAAAGTTGGTAAAATCAAAAAAAGTCAGCAACTAAATGTGACTTTCTTATGCGGGTGACTGATGAGTAATGACTAATGAGTATACGGAGTATCTACCTAATGACTGTTAAAAAATAAATTGAAATTGATAAAAAACGAATTGTTAATTGCATTGCTAATATTCATCTAGTTGGTACACTAATAAAAATTATTTTATGAGTAAAAATTTTAAAGCATAAAATGTGTTATACCTATAATTTATAATTAGGTACATTTGTTTCCGACGAAAACTTTTTGTTATAAAGTAGTCCAATTCTTCTATAAATTAGTTATAACTTAATTATTTAACAATTTACTAGTACAGTAGTACTTATATTAATTGCAAATACTGAGATTTTCAATTTTTATTTCGATAACCTATATATAACAACGAGTAAAAAACGATGGTGCGAAAATTTTCGGAAATCATTAGTTTTTATGTTGTGAGCCTTACGAAGTTCACTATTTTCGGTGTTTTACGAATGCGTCTAACATTACAGTTATAGGCATGTATTAGTAGCATATGCTGGTTTTCAGAACGTCAGAACACATTTGAGACTGAAGCCAAACACTAAGCTACCAATTCAGAATTGAACTGACCATCCACATCAAATTCGGATACAAATTTTAAAAACCTATTTTAATTCATCATTGTGTTTACTAGTAAACGACTTTTTCACTTTTTTGAAATTGAACTCCGAAAACCATTCAAAATTAGATTATTAAATATTTAATATTAAGCATTTTATAATCGTGTATGTTAATGATATTTAAGTGAAAGGAAGTTGGTACTTGGTAACCACTGCATAGTAGGCGTCGGGTGAACCTCGTAATTTAGTAAGTCACTGTAATGTTTGTATTAAAATTAAAATTTTAATTCTGCAGTGTTACATTTTTCCATACTAAAAACGATTCTGAGCGGAGACGTCGAGACGACGTGTTAGACGTTGTCGTAATATCATAAATATATTCAATGTTGCTATTAATTATTAAAGTGATTTATTTTACTCTTTATATTATATAGTAATGAGTATGGAACGGACTTTAATGAAAAATTAATTTATTTAGTGGGTGTTATAGGGCAAATAAGCTTCCCCAGTACATAATTCGATTCATACATCAGAGAATTAAAAAATCAAACTTTTTTTTCAAACTTATTTGGTTTTTAAAGCATTTTTTGACATTTTTAGAGCATTTTTCCATTGTTAGGTCATTATATATATATATATATATATTTGTTGCTTGGAATTATAAAAAGTTTTATGTATGAAGACATATTATTTGGTTGTACCTATACGTAATTCAGTGTAAAAAAAGGCAATAAATTAGGTAAAAAAAAATATATATATTTAATCTATATAATTATTAATTCAAAAATTGTTCAGACTAAAACAGTCTTAATTCTTAATTCTCGCGGATAATGAAAAAACAATTCAATAATTATATACCTACGGGAACTTACTACAGTGCATTTATAACAAAGTAATAATTGTACAATTTAGTTATACGGAAGATACTGTATCATTTACTCGTATTTTATACCTATATGTAATATCATAGGGCCCAGGAATTATATGCAATAAAAGCGTACAAAATATGCAAACAAAAATGCATTTTAATTAATAATTAAATTAAGATCAGCGGAAATACGTGTACCTAGTTTTAATAGTTGTATTATATTACACGATCTTTATACATATTTTTTGATTTGAAATAAAATCGTGCATTATGGCAATGGTTTGTTGGTATACATCGAATAAATAATTTTTCTTTAATGTTGATTTGTCCAGAATAGTTCGCAGAAACCAATGAACAATAGTAAAACAAATTGGTAAAAACACTTCGGTATTCATAAAATACAGAAATATGCAGTACACATCAAAAAATGACAAAATATGTAAAAAATATGCATTCAAAAACCATCTATATGCAATGAAAATTTGTAACACACAGAGATATGCTGTACACATCAAAAAATTGCAAAATATGCAAAATAAAACTTTGTATTCCGGATCTATTGACTATAATTCAAATTTGTAGCTTATCTAGCTACTTTTTGGATTGATAAAAAAACATGCAAATGCATATAAATCCCTAAACTAATATATATTTACTTTTTGATATGTTTATTATATCTTATAGTGACCTTATATTAATTTATTGTTAAATTATAAAAATTAAATATTTATTTTAAAACTTTCCGTGACCCACCAAACATATAGCCCATATAGGTAATGACGACCCACTTTTGTGTCATGATTCATGACCATATAGTTTGGGAATTTCTGATCTTAACAACTTGAAGATGTCATTGTGTATTAAATTGTCGTTGAGGTAAAACTATATCCAATATCTATTAGAAACGGCTTTCAAAGTTGAATACGTTTGCTTTTTTTCAACTACCTACTTTCCAGGTGTACTGACACAAAAAAAAAACACAAATCATTGAAAATTGTAATACGATCCGTTCCGTTCATAACCTAAACTTAATGTGAAAATGTTTGAAAGCCACTTTCAAGTTCACGTCGAAGTGAAACATATTTTCAGAAACTGCAGTTGCGATACATGTATCGGATAAATGGGATAGTTCATACGATTGGCAACAATTTATACCTTTGACAAAAAAAAAAACAAAATGATTAATATTCGTTTGTTATTGACATCACCGGGATCTATCCACTATTTTGTTGCACTCACTAATGTCACGTCTTACTACGCACAGAGAGTATAGAGACTAGCCATGAATAAATACAATTGCCTATATAGAACTCCTTAAAAACATTCGGTATCAAATTATTATTATTGTATCGGTTGAGCGCCTAATGCATTCGTAATTTATTACTAAAGTGTGGAATTTTATGCACTTAAAACTTAAAAGTATCGAAATATGCCATATAGGTAATATGCAGTAAAAATCATGAAAATATGCAACAAATATGCAGTCAAAATTATGAAATAATGTAAAAATATACAAAAATTTTATATTTATTTAAAATTTACAATAAAACTTATAATAATTAATTACTTAAATACTTAATAAAAAAAATTTTAGGAAATTTTCTGAAAAACTCGATTTATTTTTAATATTTTATTTATTATTAAAATGAATAATCATATGCATTTCGAGTATTTCTTCTGTGAAGCTGTGTCGTTTGTCGGTTAACATATAACCGAAGTTATTGGGGCATATTTGAAGCAACTTAGTATTGTCGGGTCTTGATAAAGATTATAGGTAGATTATAGTAGACACACGTTTTTTTCGGCATATCAACGATTTACGGACAACGAAAAACGATGTAACCGAGTACCGAGTGGTATATGTCGATAACCGACTGACACAGCAAGAGCGATTAAGTTTACGTCGTAATTGATTATTTATCTTATATAAGTTTAAATAAATATATACATAAATTATTATTAAGTGACTATGAAATTTAGTTTTAATTTTTCTACTTGTCAAAATATTATTTTATACATTTTTTTTAAATTTTCGTTTCAATAATATGCAATAAATTTTGAATTTTGCCAAAATATGCAACTAAATGCAATAACCTTGAAATATGCAGAAATATGCAAAAAAAATTTCATCAATAGCTTCAAATTACGATGATTCATGGAGATAACTGACAATAATCCAAAAAAATTAAAAGGAAAAAAATATGCAATTGCATAGAAATCCACGCTCTATTTATTACAGTACTGATTGAGGACATACAGCTTGATAGTCCTAAAACGCAGACAACAAAATATATGTTAAGACACTTTTGAGGAGTTCAGTAAAGAATCAAAGTCATTTACAGATTATAATATCATATCATACAACAATAATGATTTTATTACAAGCTTCGAAATTAGAAGTATGTTATGGTGACATTTAAGTATGGTACCTACCTATTTAAGTTACTAAATAACAGGCAAAACCAACTATAAGTGAAGAATTTTTTTACTGCAATCCAGAACTTAAATAAATTAGTTTCGAAGTTGTTACAATAAACAGATATATATTTAATATTACCAATGGTTACCAATACTGGAGGAAGAATGCGGGAGATCCTTTTCTAAATTAGGTACGTAGACTTCAAAAATTTTCGAAATTTTACAGGTTAAGAGAGATTATATTTGGCAAACATTCGACATAAACCTTGAATCAGGACATTCATATTGACCTAGTAATAATGATTTATGAAAAGACAAATACTTAAAAACTGAGCATAAGTACCTATATGTACCTAAATAATTTTGCTTTTGTATAAAATAATAAATATGTATATTATATTTTTAATATATTTGTTATTAGAATTATGTTATAATTAGATATTATATCTTTAAAATTTTCTATTCACGATAAAATGTTCAAAATATTTTGATTTTTTTTGAACTTTTACGGACATTTTCAGTTTCCAATTGTTTTAGTTTTTTTTTCTATAAATGTCAATAAAATTTTATTTGTTGAATAAAAGAGCTTTAAAATGTAATACAAGGCTCCCAATATATTGTTACGATGATATTTATTTCAAAAATATTAAAAATCCATAGTCACAACTCACAGGTTTTTTTATAAGCATTTAAAGTTCAAATTTCGACAAATTACGTAAAAATTACGAAAATATGCAAACTATTTTAAGGTAGAAATTCATAAAAATTTTTCTTTTTAAATGTAAGATATGAAAGTGTAATACAAGATTCATCATAAGTTTGTCTACCTTTATCAAAAAAAAAAATGTCTATAAGAAAGTCTTTTAAATTTTTATGAGCGTTTGAAGTTCATATTTTTACAACTTTGAATAATTACTTTATTTCTCATCATGTAGCGATTTTCTTATTTTGCTGTAATTCAAAAACGAGTAACTGTAGACACTTGAAATTTACACAACATGTTTATTATATCAATATCTATACTTGATAAAATTTTCAAAAGTGATTTAGAAACTTTTTAAAATTTCAATTATTTTAAGTTTTTTTTTTTATAAATGTCAATAAAATTCTATTTGTTGGGTTGAAAAGTCTGAAAATTTAATACATTTTAAGTTAAAATTTGGACGAAATTACATATTAAAATCAATATTAACGAGTAAAAGTATGTGTATTATAATATTTTTAAAGCATCACTGATAATTTTTTGGTTAATAATTAAATAATATGAATAATATTAATTCAACTTACCAGCTACCGTATAATAACAATAGCAATATAATTTAAAAAATCCTAGACTGACATACCGTCTCCACTCAGAATCATTTTTCATGTACAATGATAGTGTATCATTGACTTCAAATTTTATACTATCCATTAAACAGTGACCCACTTGTAACATACTGAACATTTGAGTGAAATCCACTTACTATTTTTTAGATTAGTGATGAATGTATTGATTTTACAATAATGAGTGTTTTTTATTTTTATATTTTTTATTTTTGTGCCTGAGGACACCTTTTAGAGCAGTAAAAATGCTTCGATTTTCTTCAATAGTACCTTTTCTGATAGGAAAGTGAATCTAGTTGGTACTTTGGGGGGTCAAAATTTCCCAGTAGTTTTCAAGAGCGCCTGGAAAAACAAATGAAAAATTATGGGAAAACGGGAATTTTTACGGAAAACCAATTTTCGACAAAATCGATTTTGGTTTTTGGTATAACTCTAAAAGAAATGAACGTAGAGACATGAAATTTTGACCGAATGTTTATATAAGCATTTTCTACACACCATATCATTTTCAAAATATTCTGACTTATTTTGAGCTGTTAACGGACATTTTCAGTTTCCAATTTTTTTAGTTTTTTTTTCTATAAATGTCAATAAAATTTTATTTGTTGGGTAAAAATCTTGAAAATTTAATAGCAGGCTTCTAATATATAGTTTCAAAGGCAGATGAAAAATATTAAAAATCCGAAGTCACAATTTTTTTTTTATAGGTAATCAAATTCAAATTTTGACAAAATACGTAAAAATGACGAAAATGTGCAATTTATTTTGAGTTAGAAATTCATAAAAATTTTTCTTTTTAAATCAAAGGTTTGAAAATGTAATACAAGATACAAGTTTATAAACAAGTCATAATAAATTTTTATGAGCATTTTAAGTTTAAATTTTTACAAGATTAGATATTCACTCGATTTCTCATGTAGTGATTTTCTTATTTTGTTGCAATTCAAAAACAAATAACTGTAGATGCATGAAAATTTCGCTGAATGTTTATATAAGCATTTTCTATACACCATCTAATTTTGAATATATTTTGAATCTTTCTGAGCTGTTTACGGACATTTTCAGTTTTCAATTTTTTTAGTTTTTTTTTCAATAAATATCAATAAAGTTTTATCTGTTGGGCCAAAAAGTGTAAAAATTTAATACAAGGCTCCTGATATATTAATACAATATCAGTTGAAAAATATTAAAAATACATAGCCACAATTTTTTTTTATAAAGCATTTAAAGTTCGAATTTTGACCAAATTCATCAAAATCTCGAAAATTATAAATTATTGTAATTAAACAATTATAAAATGGTCAGTTTTTATAACTAAGGATTGAAATTTTAAAACAAAGATTCTAATAAATAGAACATACTGTAAACAAAAAATCTAAAAAATATATAAACAGAGTTAATTTAGATTCTGAGCGGTTTTATTGTTATTTCAAGTTCAAATTGGGATGAAATTACATAATATTAAAAAACCAACAATGACGATTCTGGACAATTTTGTTGTAATTGTCTAATGTGCCCAAAACCTATTTTTGGTTTCTCGGATATACTGTCTCCGCTCAGAATCGTTTTTCGTATAAAATGATATTATATCATTGAATTCAAATTTAATACCATCCATTATACAGTTACCTACTTGTAACCTACTGTACAGTGGAGTGACATCCACTTGACTCCCTTTTTTTTTTATTGAACTTGAGCCCGGCGAATATGGCCATTTGCTAGATTTATACTAATGGCATAAAAATATTTTACCTAAATGATATAAATAATACATGCATTAAATGGTAATATTGTTATTGGAAATTTCAATACACAAAATTAATTTTGAATTATTTTATACTATATTAATGTAAAATAATGTACTTATTATAGTGTTGTATGGCATAGGAAATGTAGGTATAGACAAATAGTGTTCGGATTTGAAGGCATATGCCTTAAAAAAAATAATAATTTTTATACAAAAATGTGTTTCATTTAATTTCTTAGACAATGGATGCATTTTTTTTGCTTTTTTACTTGTTAATGCCTTTTTGTTTTGTTTTTTTGCTTTTCGTACTTATAAATGACTTTTTTGAGTTTAATTTTCAGTTGATTTTATAATTTTATACACAACTTACGTATTATCGCTACATAATGGGTTTTATTCTTCGCAATATTATGATTTATCAAGTAGTAATATTAATTGAGATAATTATTTATGTATGAAATACGCCTAGATAACTTCGGTGGACGTAGAAAGATCTTTCGATGTATAAAAATATTTTGAGCCCAAACCGTCAACGTTTTTCTAAAGACAGCTTATCAAAGGACATGGTAGTCAATTTTTTCTTTTAATACCAACTAGTTTATTTTGTAGTAGTTATATTTATGAATTGATTTTTTATATAAATTAAATGCCTTTTCTTACTTTTTTTACATTTTAAATGCTTCTTTTATTGATTATATTGCCTTCATATCCGAACCCTAATAATAAACAAAAATTTAATATTATTGTACAACTGCCTATTTAAAATGTTGTTAAAAGTTATTTGTTAAGTTTTATGGGATTGTATAGCTAGATAAATAATAGTACTGTTTACTGACAATGAGATAAGAGCACCTGGTGCGATAAGTCGTATATTGAACTGTAGAATATATTATATTCAAATAAAGAGTGTTTCAGCTGCTCAAACAGGTTATATACCCACCTACAAGGCTAAATAGTCAAAACCTTTATTCAGTATATCTTATAATATACATAATGCATTTAACGCTAATCTAATAAATGTAAAAAAAAAACCTTCATACATTTAAATTAAAAACCTCTTCCTTGAATACAGTAATTATTTTAGATACTTTCAATAAATTTGTTTATGTGATTTAGTCGGGATAAGTTTAATAATATAATATAATTGCATTTTTAGTTAAAATATAGCATAGAACATATTATGAACTATTTATTTTTAAAAATAAAAACTTCTAGTGCTTTTGATATGATCAATGCGTGATTTTGATTCCTCAAAAGACACAATATTTGTGTGGAATAGTTAAGGCAGATCCACTCCAATTCGCAATTCGCATAGATGATCTATTGTATATAATATACCTACCTATTACAATTAAAACATTATTGGAAATATATAATATTATAAATATTAAAATTTCTATCATATAATATATAATATATATATTACATCTTATAAATAAAAGCGAAATGGAAATCTTTGTCACTGATTGGCTCTGAAATTGCTTGACCGATTTATTGCATACATAGAATATTATCTTCACAGTGTCCTTATTTATTTATTTATTGTATTTACAGGACATTTTAAAATTAAATTCACAAAAATACAGAATAGCTTAGAGCTAGAGAAGCATATTTTATTGAATTTAACTATCTACCTATTGTCGTACAGTAGCATTCAATTATAAAGAGTTGATATGTAATATGTGTACATTGTTATTTTATTTTACATAAATGTTTAAAATATTATTTAAGGTTTATGGTATGTGATGTGTATAAATTATTAAATTATACTATCAATGCAATATAACTTATAATATCGGATTGGTTACCCATATGATTTCTTGAATAATAGTGCTAACAAGTAAACGCCTTAACTTGTTTTTTTCAAAGACTAGTATAAAGACTTCAAGACATCTAGTATCATTATTATTTAAATATTTTACTTCAAGATTCTGAACACAAAGATCAGCGATGTTCAAAGATCAGTATTCATATGTCATAACAAATTCAAGGATAAATATGTACACGGCAAATTTTTATCATCAATGTCAAAGTAAATACTTTTCCTTGAACTGATTAGACAAATTAAAAATTTGTAGACAAGTAAGCTGGAGCTTTTATAATATCTATAACAGTTAAAATAATGATTTTTTCTATAATATGTTAAAATTATTAAATAATACAATAAATTCAATTAAGCTTAGGTATATTATAAGAAGTGTTTGGTTTACCATATGATTTCTTGAAGAACGGAGTTATACCTATGTAGTGGTTTTAAAGAAAAGTGTTATTGTTTCAAGATATCTATAGTTCATTATATTTTATAACTAAATCTCTTTAATGCAATAAACACTAAGCTTTATGATCTGCTACTGAGTTCGGAGTATCTTCCTAATGACTGTTGAAATATAAATTGAAATTGATAAAAAACGAATTGTTAATTGCTCTGCTAACATTAATTTAGTACACTAATAAAAATTATTTTATGAGTAAAAATTGTACTTACCTTTTTTTTGTTGTATTCGTAATTGTGAGGATATGATTAATATGAAAACACATTTTAGGAAAATCCATCGGTAAAAATAAATTGAAACAAAAATTGAATTCATAACTAACTTTTTGCCTTGGATGATCAGTTGGTCAATGTAAACTAATTAATCTATATGAATATACCATAAATAACTATATATTTCACATATCAGTATGTCATAATTTGTCATCTTTTCTTTGGCAATAAAGACCGGTCGTAATTTTATCGATATTATGTGGCTATACGAACGTGAAAATACGACAAAAACCAATGTACGTGCTATACATAATAAAATGCACTATACAATAACTACATATTATATCATATATGCATTTAATAGGTAAAAACGTTGAAATATGCAAAATATGCCAAATTTATTTATATTAGTGTTATTTTAATAAGAATGATCTAAATCGGGGACAATTCTCATCAGATTTTAAAAACCTTATTTTATTATATATATATATATATATATGCATTTGCATATAAAACCGGTCCCTATTTATAATATAATATAACCGAATATGTCCTGACTGACTGACTGATCAAGGTGTTCTCTAAATAATGATAGCTTTAGGTTTGACATTTTACTTTTGTACCACCGTGTAAGTATTCAGTAAGAAATCATCTTCAAAATTCCCATTTTATAAAGAGGTGTTTGCATAAGTTTTTTGAGCTTCAAGATTATCGATGAAACTTTTAAGTTTTGCACATCATATACACTGAATGTTAAATAACGTATTGACGAACATTTGAATAATATAGAGTTAGTACATTTAACGGGCAACGAAGTGCAAGTGATCAGCTAGTGTATTATATAGTTACAATAGTATTATACAATTAAAGACACTCATCGTCAGTTGTTATATTATTAAGTACCTATATTACCGTAATGTTTTGTTTTTACTGGTTTTACACCTTCACCTAGGTTTTCTAAAATAGGTCAACATCTGATTTTGGTTCAAAGAAGATATTGATATTATAATCAATCATCGATTTCACTTACTATATAATTTCTAAAGAATAGGTATAAAAAGTGAATTTATGATTGTCATGATCTTTAAATAATAATAATATATTTTATAGTATAAACTATAAACATCATATTTATATATAAAAAAAAGATTGTTATTCAATATCGAATCTAGAAATTTCTTTTTATTTCTGAAATAAAATTCTTTTAATAGCGAAAAGTAATTTAATATTTAAAAAAAACTTTTCAAGTTAGCGAGTACATTAAAATCTCAATACTTAATACAAATATTAATTTCCAAACAATTACGTTTCCAGAAATGTAATTGCTATAGTAATAATAGCTTACCTGAGTACCAAATGCCGCATGAATGACGTCCATTATTATATATAAACGAAAAATTGTTTTAATAAAATTATAACATTTGAAAAAATAAACATTTGATTTGGAACCACTTTGGTTTAAAAAAAAACAACTCGAGAGTAACTGAACATAGTGTGTTGCGTGTCCTTCTCTCCGAAGGACTACCACATAAATGGCAGCGCTTGGATGTGTGGCCGTTGACGCACAATAGCGTCCGCTATCAACGCAGTTGTCCACGGCCCACGTATGCTTATCTACGAGGATACGCCTCCGGTTTAGCCAGGTCTTGCCTGATAGGACCAAATCCTATTTTTTTTTTTTTTTAATTGTGACGTCATACTATTTTGGCCAATGTCTCTTATGCTACATTATTAAATTATTATTGTTATAATTTCCCCTTCGTTCAAACTTTAAGTCATAGATTATTGAGATAAATAATAATAAATGATTTACAACCATATGTGACACATATTTAATATTATATTTATCACTCATATAGGAATTATTATATCCCCTTTTCGCATTCGGTAATTCGGAGATTATTGTTGTATTTGTACAATGATAAGTAAAAACCATCAACGAAGTGAGTATGACATAACTGTCATTACTAATATAAAATTGACAATTCATTGTTTTTGGCGATGAAATATATAATATTACCGTATGAACGCGTATTGCGTATCGCATATTAGGTATGTTCAATTGTTATATTATACAGTGTTGTTTATTTTTATGTCAAATTAATTAAATAACTATACGCGAATATATTATATATATATATATTTCGGGTAATTAATAATAGGTAGCTTTATTGTAGGTACCTACTTGTATCAGTGCTGTAGCCAGAATTTTTTTTTTTTTTTGGGGGGGCACTTAATTTTTTCTCAAACTTTTGCAATGCTAGAATACCTGATTATCACCTATTACTTTATGGCCCCTTTGTTTATAAAGTGTTTACTACAGGCCTATTATTTTTATGACTAACATTATATGCTAACAACTATGGTACCCATTTATTTAACATAACAAAGTATTATTAGTATTTC
Organism: Nasonovia ribisnigri; assembly: GCA_027563435.1. Lineage (NCBI taxonomy): Eukaryota > Metazoa > Arthropoda > Insecta > Hemiptera > Aphididae > Nasonovia > Nasonovia ribisnigri. Next base: position 10,049 of record JANEHU010003206.1, on the reverse strand, counting down.
TTTAATAATATTTTTAAAAATTAAAAAATAAAAAAAATAACAAAGTAATATGTTAAACTATGTGTCAATGGCCAACCTAAAAAAAAAATAGAATTTCGGGGTGGGCACGTGCCCCCAGTGCCTCCCCTGGCTACGGCACTGACTTGTATTACGTAGGTATCAAGAAAAAATATGAAATGTAAACGATTCATATGCAGTTAAAATGGGGAATACATTATAATAAAATATAAAGTAGGTAGGTGTTCTACCATTCTATATTATATAAAAATATTTATATGGTCATACATATCTCACCCATTCTTTCTTTTTCAACCATGAAGAACATCTAAATTGCCATCAATGTGACCTACTACTGACAGTTGAACGTCTCACACTCCACTGTGCCAAGTACAACAGCGAACAAAGGACTTTAAACCACCCCTTCAACATCGAAGAAGCGCTTGGGAAGACCAACACCGATGCAACCTTCATCAACTTCTTAAATGCCACCAAACTATCCAACTTATTATAAACAATCGTTTAAATACTCCTGTTTTTTTTTAGATTCTGATAGAGAAGCGATGAATGTATATTGATTTTACAATGATGTAAGTTTTTCTTTTGTGTCTGTTCTTTATTGTGTTTTTGTTGTAAAACTGCTTCGATTCTCTTCAACAGTATCTTGTACGATGGGAAAGTAAATCTAGTTGGTGCGTTCGGGAGGCCAAAATTTAAAACACACAATATTTTTTAAAAGCGCAGGGAAAAACAAAAGAAAATTAAGGAAAAACGGGAATTTTTACGCAAAATCGATTTTATTTTTTGGTGTAACTCTAAAACAAATGACTTTGCATTGTTAATTTGCATGATTAATGCATATTCACTGGTTATTTATATTAACATTTTCTACACACGATAAAATTTTCAAAATATTTTGATTTGTTTTGAACTTTTACGGACATTTTCAGTTTCTAATTTATTTAGTTTTTTTTTCTATGACTGTCAATAAAGTTTTATTTGTTGGATAAAAGAGCTTGAAAATGTAATAAAAGGCTCCTAATATATTGTTACAATGATATTTATTTAAAAAATATTAAAAATCCACAGTCACAGGTTTTTTTTATTAGCATTTAAAGTTCAACTTTTGACGAAATACGTAAAAATCACTAAAATGCGCAAATTATTTTGAGTTAGAAATTCATAAAAATTGTTCTTTTTAAATCTAAGATTTTAAAATTAAATTCAAGATCCCTCATAAGTTTGCCTACCTTTTACAAATAGTAAAAAAGTTTGTCTTACCAAAAGTCAAATTACACTTTTATGAAGTTCACATTTTTCTAAGATTAGATACTCACTCGATTTCTCATGTAGCGATTTTCTTATTTTTATGTAATTCAAAAACGAATAAATGTAGATGCTTGAAATTAACATCATAGCTTTATTTTATCAACTCCTATACCTGATAAAATGTTCAAAATATTGACTCGTTTTGAGCTGTTTACCATTAAACAGTGACCCACTTCTAACCTACTGTACAGCAGAGCAACATCCATTTATCAGCTTTTTTTCTCTATGTTTATAATTTTGTGTAAATATTTTTAAGCTACTAAACTATATTCTTAACTTTACTAATATAAACCGTTGTAGACTAATAACCTCCATTGCCAAAGCCCTTATTATAAATTTAATAAAAAAAAAGTTTTAATTTGTCTGTGTAGCAAATTATACAATATTATACTGTCAGAGGTTAAAACGCTATACCAGCATGTAGGATTCTAATACATAATAGTTAGATGTTAAAATGGTAATTGGGGTTCTCCATTTTACTAATAACCTACTAATCCTTTAGGTGCCTATGCCATTCAACAAAAACTGATGGACTCTCCGTATTTTCTTTGGACCTCGGGCTACCTACTGATCGTTCTTCCAAGTTATAATAAAACTTGAAATAGCTACTAATGTAGAAGCAGCGTTGACATTAACATATTGTAAAGACACACAATTAATTAGAGATAGCATTTCTCCTGATCGCATACGAAATTTATAGAAACTTCCAAAATCAATTTTTGAAGTACATGAATATATTAATAATACTAAACCGATAACGGTGAAAGATGAATTTCTTATTATAAAAAATGAACCATTATTAGATCATATAATCATAATCCATTTCTATGTGATTCAAATTTCAATTTTAAGTGTGATTCTCAGACCTTATATGTTGATGGACGATGGTACATTTAAATCTGTACAAAATTTTTTCACCTGTTATTTAGTATATTCAGGTATATCGTAACGAATTATTGGTACCAGTAGTGTTCTGTTTGCTTCCAAATAAAAAAAAGATACATAAATACAACTATTCGGGAAATATTTCGTGAAAAATGTCAATCGTTAAACATGTTTGCAATCAAAAACACTAGTAATCGATTTTGAAACGGTAATTAATTTAAGCGTGAAAGATGAATTTTTTAATATATTTATAAATGGATGCCGTAGTCAATCATGGTACGTATGGATACTATATATATTTGTTTCACTTATTAGTTATTAGGTATTATTTTTGTTTTTTTTTATTTGTTAATAGGTGGACACGAATACAAGAAGTTGGTCTTGTTCAAGAACATAAAAACAACGAATACAACGTAGGAAAGTGGCTTGGACAATTTTTTGGTCTTGATTCTTTATCTTAATGAAGTTGTATTATGGTTTGAAAATGACTTTAAATATGGCCAACCCAAGGATGAACGAACTAAAATAATTATCACGTGCTTAGACAAAACATACATAGGTCCATTTGATAGCGGTGTAGGGCGCATCTCAGGATGCTATTGATGTAAAATGCTTTTGCTGTTTTTTTATGCACAATAAACGATGGGGAAAGAAATGCCAACACCAGTTCCTCTTCCGGCTCGCGATAACATGAAAAAAAAAGACAAAACATACATACAACACGATGCAACATTTCCAGTCAGTATTCGGGCCAAAATAAAACAACATTGGTGAAAACATTAAACAACCACAACTGTGAGTCTTTTCATGACAAATTTAGTAATTTCGTATTTTTGTTCTAATTAATGATAAAGCATTGTTTGTGATTGTATCATATATAGGTAGGAAATGTAAGAATTATTTATAAATTAACTATGTATAAGTATTTAGTTAAGACTTAATCTATAGCATTAATTTAAATTAATTGATATGCATTTTTAAATTAATTAATGTATTTTTTTTTTCAATAAATAAAACGTTATCATTAATTTGATAATTTTGGGTTATTCATAAAATTAAATTTTTCTTGCTCATCCAGTAATTGTACGACAAACTTGAAACTATTGTATACTATCTATGAACATTTAGTTTTTTTTTATCAAAAAAATAAAAACTTGAATGTCGCCACTCACTTATCACTTCATATATGGCTCTACCACTAGGTACATGCTGTAAATAATATATAAAAGCATTTTTCTTAGTTCTGACGTTCAAAATGGACTGTAATATAAAGTCTCGGTAAAAAAAAGTTTTTATTTTTAATTTAAAACTTATTCATTTTGTGATATTTTATATTACACTAGCTGTCATGCCCGACGTTTTCCAGGCCAAAGATTTGTATTTTTAATAAATATATTTGTACAAAATGTATATGGCATATTTCTTCTAATTTATTTATATTATAATTAGAGCGCGGATTTTTATGCACTTAAAAGTATCGAAGTATATCATATAGGTAATATGCAGTAAAAATCATGAAAATATGCAAAAAAATATGCAGTCAAAATTATGAAATAATGTAAAAATATACAAAAATTTTATATTTATTTAAAATTTACAATAAAACTTATAATAATTAATTACTTAAATACTTAATAAAAAAAATTTTAGGAAATTTTCTGAAAAACTCGATTTATTTTTAATATTTTATTTATTATTAAAATGAATAATCATAGGCATTTCGAGTATTTCTTTTGTGAAGCTGTGTCATTTGTCGGTTAACATATAACCGAAGTTATTGGGGCATATTTGAAGCAACTTAGTATTGTCGGGTCTTGATAAAGATTATAGGTAGATTATAGTAGACACACGTTTTTTTCGGCATATCAACGATTTACGGACAACGAAAAACGATGTAACTGAGTACCGAGTGGTATGTCGATAACCAACTGACACAGCAAGAGCGATTAAGTTTACGTCGTAATTGATTATTTATCTTATATAAGTTTAAATAAATATATATATTAATTATTATTTAGTGACTATGAAATTTAGTTTTAATTTTTCTACTTGACAAAATATTATTTTATACATTTTTTTAAATTTTCGTTTCAATATGCAATAAATTTTGAATTTTTCCAAAATATGCAAAAATATGCAATAACCTTGAAATATGCAAAAAAAGAATTTCACCATTAGCTTCAAATTATGATGATTCATGGAGATAACTGACAACATTACAACAATCCAAAAATATTAAAAGGAAAAATATATGTAATTGCATATAAATCCGCGCTCTATTTATAATGTAACTGATCCTGTGCCTACACTTCATTGCCCGTAAAAAATGCAACTTTTAAAAATTGTAATTGTTCAACTCCTTTTGGATGTAACTCGCTGCAGTAATATTGTTACTCAGCCACCCCGGTAGGTAATCCATTTGTTTAATTACCCTATGTTACTCAAGCACAATGTAGCATTCTAATGGTGAAAGAATTTTTCAAATCGGTCCAGTAGTTTCGAAGTCTATTCGATGCACACAATCAAATATTTCCTCTTTATAATATTAAGTACAGAAATATAGATAATGATTAATGCGTAGATTTTTGCATTCTTTTCCTAATCTAGCTATTTGATTTTAATTTTATAACATACATGTTTAAAATATTTTTGAATCAGAATAATATGAAGTTTTTGTGTTGCATTTTTTTATTTTTTAGAAATTTATGATTTTTAAGGAGTTTTTGAATTCAAAATTTGAATTTGAAATTGTATTTTAATATTTTTTACGTTTTACATGATTTTTTTTATAAATTAAACAAAATATAACTATAGGTAATAGCATACGTAAACCGTAATTTGCAGTTTAATGAAAATATTATTAGTATAAAAATATAAAGCAAGTGCAAATATTATGGAGGCAAGTGCATATTTTCATATAGGTACATACCATTGTTCTCCGTTTTTTCCTCTATAATTATTTTAGTGCATGTTTTTGGTAATTTTAATAATTACATATTCCCAAACATAGGAAATACTATAGGCATTCGGAATTTGTCTAGTATAAACTATAATTCTATGTAGTATATTTTATACATTCAGTAAAATCCAATTATTTTCACTGCAGTAGTCAGTAAAGTATTAGAAATGTCTAGTAATTTTATGAAACTGTTAACATATTAAAGTTTGATTAATCTTGACATAGCATTCGCCCCTTACCGCAGGCATACAATAGTGTAGTAATAACACATTTTCAGTGGTATTTTATTAAATTATATTGTCATATAGTGCGTTGATCAAGTCTGTCCAAGCCTTAGGTACTAAATGAGTCATATAACATATATGGCGTAATACTTTACCAGAACAAATTTAGTTTCATTCACATTATTATTGTTTCATTAACTTTATCGAAAACTATATTAAAAATATTATTACTATTTAAGTATTGTAATAATTGTTGCATATTCATCATTATTATTAATATAAACGCTACGTTTAGTATACAATATAAATGCTGAATATGCAACAATTATTACTATACTTAAATAGTAATAATATTTTTAGTACAGTTTTCGATAAAATTTGTAAATACTGTATTATTTTGAATTTATTGGCTACCTATAACACATAATATTATAAAATTATAAACTATGATGCTTATAGAATATTAGGTATATGGTACAAGCCGCTCTCCGTTAATCTAATATTGTGTGATTCAGATTCAAACTTGTAACTTCAAAGTGATAGTTGTTCCATATTATAAGCAATTTATTAAAAATCTTATAATAATAGATAATAATGCACATTATATAAAAAAAGTAGGCAAGTAGGCAGTAACTAGGAAACACTCAAGTGCTCTCAAACACTCAAATTTTCACCGGGGGGGGGAAGGTGTAATGTGTATATTATACATATATTTAAATATATATAAGGTATAGTATTTTATAGTTTCATTACAAATTTAGTAAACTAACTGATGACACCATAATATGATTAACAGTATATTTTCATCAAAATATTAATTGAGACATCAAGAGCACTGAAAAAAAAAATCTTATAAATCATTATTCATATTATATGAACTATCTAATTTTATAAAAATATTAAGATTATTGGTCATTAAATGAAAATTGCATGCGCCTAGGCTCCATAACAAATAGTTTGATTGTTTCATCTATTATGTTTGATTTTTGAGTTAGCACATAAGTTTTGTAAATATTCATTAATGCCAAGCCATTTAATTATAATTCACTTAACACAAACCAAAATAAAATAAAAATTTAATTGATTAATGTCAAATGTCAATCAGACTTTCGAATTTTAGATGCTCTTTAGACTATAATGCGTTATATCACGGTCGCGATAACACGTTATCACACAGAGCAATTTTAATAATTTTATCACTAATCTAAAATCTCTTAATGATTAATCACTTATCGATCTATTTTAATTATATTAATTCAACTTAGCAGCTACCGTAAAATAACAATATCAATATAATTTCAAATATCCTAGACTGACATACCGTCCCCGCTCAGAATCGTTTTTCGTATACAATGATATATCATTGAATTCAAATTTAATACCATCCATTATACAGTGATCTACTTGTAACCTACTGTACAGCAGAGCGACATCCACTTGACCCCCTTTTTTTTATTGCTGTGCATTTGGGCATCATTGTCAATCCCATACTTTATGATTTTTTGGCGTTATTGAACCGTTCAAAAGATAAAATTTCTGTTGAAATACAAACAAAATATTATCCTTAGTTACTTGTTAATGTTATGTACCACCTTAATATTTATAATGTCAGAAATATGGAGAGCTGACAGCTGTTATACATTTTTTACCATGTTATAATTGACGAGTATTTTATTATTACACTTAATATACAAACATTTTTACTCAACATTTTTTTATAATTTTTGTTGTGGACATTTTTTTCTTCTGATTGGTTAGGTTTCTACTTCGTGCACACGAATTGCGTACCAAGTCAGGTAAACACAGGACAAGTTATTATAATTATTATTTTTTTTTTTTTTTTAATAGTTTATTAAGGCTTCAACAACACAGGTTTTTAGCCTACTTTAATTAAAATTTATATAAGAAAAAGAAAGAAAGATATATATATGTATACATTAGGTTTTACAATAAATTTTACTACATTATTGTAGTTACTATTTACAATGAGTGTTTAGTGTTTATATTATGGAAAAATGAACAGCTGTGTTTTCATCTTTGAAGGCTTGATAGAGTGATGCTGGATTTTGGAGTATCTTGCGTGCTTCAGTGTATTTGGGGCAGATGATTACGATATGTTCAATTAATAGAGTTACGTTGCAAGTATCACATATGGGTGCTGGTTCTTTTTTGATGAGATGTACATGTGTTATTATAATTATTACATGGAATATAAATCAATATTAATAATTGCACAAAACTTATGAAATATAATTTGTAACATTCAATATTGTATCTCCCTTGTATCTCTCAAAAATTATTTTATTTCAAACACATAACATAGATATACTTACTGACTACTAAAATAAAATGCAAACTTCAATATAAATACATTTTTCTTCTTTCACGTATTATATGATATTATAGCAGTTATGTCCCAAATATCACATATTGGTATCTCCCATTGTACCTGTGTGGTGAATTAACGCAATGTATATTTAAATGAAGTTTTTTCAACAGAAATCTATCATAGTTTATAGGAATATTCCGATACAAAAGTATAAGTTTAAAAAAAAAATACATATGATAAACCACATTAAGATATTTTGATTTACGAGGAAAATATTTAGGGTGATAAGTGATTTTTGGGGCAACTGTTTATAACTATTAACAAGCTTTTTTGATAAGTCATACATTTATTTTTTGTTGACTCATGCTTCCCTTTAAAACCATTACTAAATTATAATAAGTATATACTATTAATACAATTATTGTTCTAATATTATAATATCTAGAATTTACATTACTAATATTTATTTACAAAAATATACAATGTTAAACTTAAGAGGGTAAACACCCGCATGCGTTCTCTCCATCTTACAAACACATTACATAGCAAATATTAAGCTCAGTAGTTCACGTTTAGCTTTGTTAATTTAAAAATTAGAGTGAATTGACTTTATATAAAATGTAAGAGTAAGAATATTTCTAGTGAACCTTATAGGGCTTTTTTTTTTTAATATTTTAGTTTTAAAGCAAGTTATGTGCATTTTAAAATTATAAATTGTTTGTGAATTTTACTTATTTTAGTTACTCATAACTTGCTTTATAACTAAAATATAAAAAAATACTTTTTGAGGGTCAGTAGATAATATTCTTACCTTGAAAATTGATTAGAGATCAATTCACTTTAGTTTTTAATCTAACAGAGATAAATTTGATCTCATGAGCGTAATATTTGTTATGTTATGTAATGTTTTGTAAGACAGAGTGAACGTGGTGAGGTGTAGCGCTCTCTTAATCCAGATAACTTTATAGACAGATGGTGGTACACAGAGCGTATAATATAACCTTACAACCCATAGCTGGCATTCTATTATCATACATATGTTTAATTATGTGACACCAAATTACTCTACACGTATAAGAAATACTGTTTGAAAAATATTTAAAACCTTGTTAAAATTTGCAAATAATTTACACATTTAAGAATTAAACCCATACTTACTTAATAATAACTATTGTGTATTATACTAACGTTTACGTTTCAGAATTTTCCTATTATAAAAACCAGCCAAGTCTTATTGTTGATTGGATGTTTCTTTTGCACATCCCATTGTTGAAGTGGTAATTGTACCCTCGGTGCTTAATGATGTGGTAGAGGTTACAGGCACCTTTTTGTAACTAGCCTTTCTGGTTTTATAGCGCTTCGTTAGGGAATAGTTTGGGATTTTTTTTATTGGTATATTAAGTCTGAGTAGGTTAATATTAACCCAATACCTTGAATGGAACCATTGGTCATGTGGAGTGGACGCGACATGTGCGGTTGGTCGCTGCTGGTTCTTTCTCAATCTGTTTAACAATTGTTGTTCTTGAACTATGTAGTCTGATAGGTTTTTATTATAAGCCGTCATACGCGTGTTGTACTTATGGGGCATGTCAAGATGTCTACCTTCAAATTGAGGTGGATCTATTAAAACCTCCACAGTTGGAGGTTGTTCTATATATGTTGTCTCTTGCTGCACCTCATCAGTTGTTGGAATCTGTGGTGGATCCATTTCGTCATCAGATTTTATAACAGTATGCTCCACACATGTGAACTGTGTTGACCTCGATGCTATTTGCAGCTCATCAGTTGATGAGATTTGTGGATCATTTTCATCCCTTGTAACAAATTCATGTTCCATTGGTTGCAGTTCAGGAAACAGCTTTAACTTCTTCATTAGCCAATGCACTGCCCTCTTCAGCGGTGAACTGGAATTATTCTCATTACATGTTTTCACTGATGAAATTGATGCAGTTTCATCGACTACAGCGGAGGAATCATCAACTGTGTTGAAGGTCTGATAGACAAGGGGGTCAACTGACTAAACCAGCATCACATTTTTCTCGTCGGCAGAGTAAAGTGTTTGTAAATCCATAGATGATAGTGACGATCAAGCTCAACTAGAATTCTCCACCAATGTTTGAAACTAATATTTATCTATATCACCAACAAATGTTTTTGGGAAAATTCTAACTCAGTTGCCGTATCTGCTAATTATTATCATTGATGGTCACGTGAACTACCAACAGAGGATTACCGTTGTTATTAAACTAGCCTATCAATAAAAACAAATATTTTAGTTCAATTGCATAAGATCAATGGCGATGTGTATTGTATATGATTCTAAATA